>PITA01010799.1:0-70041 GCA_004023965.1 Spilogale gracilis | reverse complement strand
GCCAGGCCTGGTTTTATTGCTACAGCCAGAAAGATACGCATAAAAAAATAAAGCTTACCACGCAGATGAGCTTCCAGAAGTCCTAAACTGCAGAGACTGTGGTGTTTAAGTTGGGAATGCACGCTGAGGCCAGATGTCACTTTCTTCTCCCCTAGTACGAATTCAGCGTGATCTTTGACACAAGCCACCTGTCTGGGGAAGAGGAAGTTCTTAGCTTCATCATTACTGCTCAGAGGTAAGCGGGAGGCCGGGGGGAGCTTTACTTTTTTCCCCCCCAAAGATAAAGATTGATGAGAACAGGAAAGGACATTCCCTGGTCTCGCTTGATGATGCTCAGGTTGCTGAGGAGGAAGAAACAGTTGAGCGATAGGGCCTCAGAGTGCTGGCTGGGATCGGAGCCCTCGGGGCTGGTGTCTGTCCGGTTCTGCCGATGCAGCCAGCGGGTCGGACTGAGCGGGGAGGGACTGGGGATCATCCGGGGGGAGGCAGTGACTTTTACAGCCCAGGAGACCCAGCCCGGGGAGGTGAGGCCGCTGGTCCAGGCTCACGTGGTTGGTTAGTTCATAGACTTCCTCTGTGAGCTGCTGCGTTCCTGGGTGCAGAGAGAGGGCACAGCAGCCCCGGGGCCGGGTGGCGCTTGGTTGACAGCGGGTTGGAAGGAGAGGTAATGAGGTGGATGAAGAGGAAAAAACAAACTTGGATACCCGAGGCTACTTGCGGCATTCGGATTTCTATCTGGAGAAGATTTTAAACTTACCAGAAATGTTGCAAAGCAGAATTCAGGGGACTCTCCTGCAGCCCTTGCTGACACTTGGCTCCATTTCCTTTATCATTCTCTATGTGTAGTTGTTTTTTTCTTAGCCATCTGAAAGTTGCAGAAATCATGCCTTCTTCCCATAGGGACCCCAGTGTGCATTTCCTAAGAACAAGGCCATTCTCTTCAATAACTGGTATAGTTAGCAAACGCGGGAAATGCGACACTGACACAGTGCCATTATCTCCTCTGTAGCCCGCGTGCCAGTTGTGCCAGTGGTCCCAGTGACTTTTCAGCCCCTTTTCCATGGGTCCAGAGTCCGGTCAAGGATCACACATCGCATTGGGCTATTGTGTCTTCTCTATGGTTACCTTAACCTCCAAAGGAAATTTCATGCCGAGAATCCAAAGATCATCCCAGAGGTGGTCTGGAGATCTGAACCAAACACCCTGAAGGCCAAGGTCAGGCAAGATCCGCCGAAAATAATGACAAAACAAAACTACTGTATGACTAGTAGAGGCCAGGAAACCAGAAGGCCAGACGCTAGGTGAGCAGGTGGTAGAACAAGGGGCTGACAGTCAGCTGGGCGCGCATGCTCAGTGGAGTCACAAAGTTCGCACAAGGTGCAGGCCTAAAGAGCCTCGGGATCTGGGCTACAGAGTGAAGCAACAGGCTCAGCTTTATGGAACTACCACCTGCACGGGCCCCCTTGAAATGGGGGGGCCCAACCCAAGCCTTCCTTTGAGGAGGAGAATGCACTCTGGAGCTCAGAAGGAGCTCCTCGTCCAGTGTTCCGAATTATAAGGAATGCCGTTTCCCAGACTCTCCAGATGAGCCGCACTGGGGCCAGCCCATCGGGGCAACGTGCTGTACAGAATAGCAGGGGCACTGGCCCAGCATGTCTGGGCCTCAGATGGAGCAGGGAGCCGTGCTTTAGACCCCTCTGCCCACTCCCCTGCACGCCGTTAGTGGTGGCCATGGGGAAAGACCAGGCTGGGACTGAGAAGGATCGTGGATGAGTGAGAGAGAGTCTGGCATTCCAAACCATCTCAAGAAGTCTGCAGTGTAGAGATGGAGGCAGACACTCAGCTTCCTACAGGGGAGGAGAGAAGACCTAGCGCAGAGCAGGCATGCTTTCCTTCGGTCTGCGGATGTCTGAGCCCTTCCCACAAGTCAGGCACTGTGTGAGACATTGGCAAAGTCCCTATTCTTGGGCAGCAAGTGTGTTTGGGGGCAAGGGGAATAGAAAATGAGCCAATGAATATAGAGCGTCAGCCGGAGCCAAGAGCATGCCGCTTCTTCCGGCGAGCGCAGGATGCTTGCTGGCAGTCACCAAGATCCTTCTTTGTGCCCTGTTCTCTCTTTAAGGCCACTTGGTGGGGTTAGTCTTTTCCCTGTCTCGGAGGAGTGGAGGATGGTCTCGGACAGTCCTTACTCTCAGGTCTCCCTTGGGTAATGCAGAACTCTGCGGTCACTCCAAGTCTCACAGCACATTCACTATAACACAAAACTAGAATGAAGGTGTCCCCTGAAATCATCAAAACTTGATTTAAAGTGAAGGTTTTCTCCCCTTGGCCAGAGCAAGCTGCAGAAGGGAAGCCTGCTTCTCTCTCAGAAATAATCTTGCTTTCCCCCAGTGGTGCTACTGCTGACCCTCTCCCCCACGTCCTCACCCTGCCCCTTCCCCTGGGAGAGTCCCTGAGCTCCCCTGGGCTCACAGCAGGGCGTATGGGAGGCGTGAGTGAAATAGAAAAGGTGCTCGCTCCTTAACAGGTAGGAGCACTCCCCAGGCAGAGCCTCTTGGATATTCCAAGCTGATTCTTGCCTGTGGACAGCCAGCCCCCAGCTCGCCTAGGAGACCCTCATCCTGTCCTCCAGCCTCAGCCCATCAGACACCCCTTCAGCTTCTGCTGCTGAGACCGTGCCCTGAGGGACAGCACCAAAGATGACCTCCCCCTGGCTGGGATCCTCTCACATCCCCTTCTCTTTGAGTGGGCCAGGAGAGTGGATGCCTGCATTCCCTGGACACCCCCCTCCACCCCACCGTTCTAATCAAGGTGCCCTGAAGTGTGCCTTAGAGGGCAGACACCCTCCTGCATGCACCCCCCAACACTTCTCTCTCTCTCAAAGCTATTTCTCTAGAGGTCCTCCTTTCTCGACTCCATTACATCCTTGATATGATACCTCAGATTTTTGCCACGAGCCATAGTAAATCCTGGTCTGGTGCTCTCCTCTGGATCAGGCTTCCCTTACCCCTCAGCCAGACCGTGCACCTGAATGAACATATTTTGTACTCACCCCCTGAGTGATTCTTAAAAAACAAAACAAAACAAAAAACAAAAACACACCATTTTATTGATTTATTTGACAGAGAAATCACAAATAGGCAGCGAGGCAGGCAGAGAAAGAGGCTGGAAGCAGGCTCTCTGCTCAGCCTGACATTGGGCTCGATCCCAGGAACCTGGGATCATGACCTGAGCTGAAGGCAGAGGCTTAACCCTCTGAGCCACCCAGGCGCCCCCCCCCCAAGTGATTCTTTAATTTCCACAGCACACCCAATTCTTCAGAGTCTTGGACTGAGATTCTTCCCAAGCCCTGCATCTTTCCATTTTCTGCGGTCCATTCTGGCCCCTCACTAACGGCTTTGCCCTCAGGTACCATATGTCAGGGACGCTCGGCTCGGTCCCCAACAAGTGTAACAGGACGAGGGCCAGCAGGCGCGTCTGGGGGAGGCAGACACAAAGCAGCTCTGATTTGCTCTCCCACTGCTCTTTAGTTCTGTTTTCAGTTGAGGCCTTAGTCTCGACGTTATTTCAAGCTTGTGGAATTAAGATTCCCTTTCCCTTGGGAAGGAGTGCGGTGCTCGAAGCGTACATTACCGGAACCCTTCAATCCACAACCACAGTCACATAGTTTGGCTTCAGTGTTGCTTTCTGTATTTTTCTTTTTTCTTTCTTTTTTTGTTTTTTTTTAGCATTATCACAAATATTTTGAAGAATGTTCTCTCTCCTAAAAATAACACAGCACATGACAGTGTCTGGCCTTCTTTACCCTGTGTTATTGCATCCACTCTCCACTCCGGCGGTGATGGCTTTCTGGCCTTTAGTTCAGCCCTCGTTGGACTCACGAACACACACTAAGCATATGTAAAAAGTGGGGGTAAATAAAACAGCCATGATTGCTCATGTACAGCCCAGCAAGGCCAGAAATCCTGCACAGCCTCCTAGCGGGGCAGGGGTGGCCCGCCGTGAGGTGCTGACGTTTCTTCACTGATTACGTTTGGCTGGGCTTGCAAGCTTTGAAATCGGTGAGACTTGGGTATTTCTTATTCATCCTGTTTCAAGATCCCATAATTCATGTTCATATAAAACATGGCTGTGATCTAACAGAGATACGTACAAAGCCTAGAGAAGGTCCACTAGGTTCTCATTGCCAGAATCCGGAAGGGCCTCCTGGGGAGATGACATCTAACCAGAGGAGTCTGTTTTCAGGCTGCAGACGTAGAGGCACAGTGCTGAGAATGCACACAGGACAGACAGCCTGCCCTGTGATGGCCAGGCGGGTGGTGGGCACTGTGGGGAGTTGGGGAATCGTGCGCCATCTCTGGGAAGGCGCTCTTGGTTCCTCTCCACCTGCAGCCGCCAGTATTCCCCAGAAGGAACATTGGAGCGGGAAATAAATGACATGAAAGGGACTTCCTTGTCCAAGAGAGGAAACCCCACCTGCCTCCCAGCCCCATCCAGGGCTAATCCATGGTGTCAGAGAAAGGGGAGCCAACACCACCATGGTGAGAGCTCTATCTGGTAGAATCCCATGTCCGTAGATGCCAGCGGTGCCCATGGGAGTCACCTGGGGGGCTTTAAACACCGCTGATCCCTGGCCCGTCTGTTGGTCTGGGCTGAGACCTGGGCGTTGGGATTGTGAAGTAGTCTCATCAGGTGATTCTAATAAGCAGCCCGGCCTGAGAGACACCGCCTGCAGCCCCTGGCTCTATACTGGCCGTGTTTCCACTCAGCAAGCTTCTATTCCGCTTGTACTATTCATCAAATGCAACGCTGGGCACCTAAGAAAATGCTAATGACTTACTAAAGTCAAGAACATGCCCTTACGTGCACAAAGCGTGAGCATTACATTGCACCAGGGGATGCCTAGTATTGGCAGCTTAAATAATTAGCAGAATCTTCTAACATGGGAATCACCGGCGGTAAGGAATCAGTATTGTATGTTAAAGACGCCGCAAAACATTGCAGGCATTCATCTCCTCCCAGATGTTGGTGAAAACCAGTCTTACTGCCCCAGAGGGCGGGGGCCCCAGTACTTGACTCCCTGCTCCCGGGGAAAGATCCTTAAAGCTCCTTATCTTGAAAGCTTCAGTTTAAAATATCAGTCGTTCTGTCCTCCCCGTCACCACCCTTTGAAGCTCTCCTGCCTACTTGTGGATTTAGGGGGACGTAAAGTTGAGCCTGAACAGTCTCCCAGAGCTCGCTCTCAGCAGCCTGGCCTCACAGGCCATGGGAATGCGTCCCAAGTCACGAGCTCTCGCAGAGGCTGGAAGCCTTTTGATGTTCGGCCTCTGTATCGCCACTTGTCAGCCCCGATGACAGATGAGACCGCTGGGCCTGAGCTGCCAGCAGCCACAGGTGGCTGGACAATTGACAGGGCAAGGGGTGGCGCTTCCATCAGGAACCGATTTACTGGCAGGATGCAGGGTGGGGGGAGGGCGCGGGCCAGGGCGTTCCAGGTCCCGTCCTTACATCCTTACCTCTGAGCTGCCTCTAGCAGTCATTCTGACGCTTTTATTGCCCCCCTGGAAAAGGAAGGGCAAGGGAATCAGGCCAGGTGGGCACCGACTCTGCTGTTTCTGCACACTGCCCTCTGCTGTTTCTGCACACTGCCCTCTGAGTGACGGCTGTCACCCCATTCGCGGAAGACAGATAGAAGGAGTCAAAGAGCACCATTGTTTCAGAACAATGGAAGAAAGAAGGAGAGGGGATGTGAGCAGCTGTTTAAGTATTGTTGCATTAAGCCCTTGCTGGTGGGAGAGGAAGGCAGTGGGGGCTGTGGGAGGGCAGGGAACAGGCAGGAACTCTGCAAGGGGTCAGGGAATGTGGGGTGGAGGCGGGGAGTGGGCCAGTGAGCTGGGCGCAAATGTCAGTGGGTCTTGGGGCCACTATATTCCACCCCTGAGGATGCATCTGGCTTCCGACTGGGATCCCACATACGTGCCATGTAGTCGAACCAACTAGAAGTGCTGGCTTCTGCAGCTTGCACCCGACGGCCCTGCCTTTTCCCAAGATCTGTACTTACACGGAATAATCACAGTCGTCTTGGACATGTAACAAAATAGTAAAAGGAAGCTAGGTCTTCTCTCTCTTCCCTCCCCCCTTTACTCCTCTTCTTCCTCTCCCTTCCCCTGCTCCCTCCCCAAAACCTTCCAAATCTGGTATCAGAGCCCTAGTTTGGGAGTCTGACTGACCTGGTTCTCTAGGGATCACTAGGCAGTTTCCTAATCTCTCTGAGCCACTCCTTACCTCTCCGAAGCAGGCCGTCCCCCGTCCTTCTGGGGTTCCTCCGAGGACCAGGTGAGATCATACTGGGCAGTGTGCTTAGCACAAAGCAGCCGCCCAATAGCGTCAGCTTCCCTGCCTCGCCTGTCCAGAAAGACCACAACAGTCCCCATTCTCCGCTTTCCCGCTCCAAGGGAATACTGCAGCCAGAAGTCTACAGGGAGCTCCTGTGCTCTTTACCATGACAGTGTTGGCCAGGGCCCCTCTCCCAGGCTTGTCTGGCTGTCCATGGAGGGCAGGTGACGCCTGCATGTGGGAAGTGGCGGCTCAAGTCCACAAACCCCTTCCCAGCTGCAGTGCCCTAACCTTGCCGGTCTGTTCTTCATGGAACAAGCGCTTCTTAGAAGCGGCAGGTGCGTCGATGCCCAGCCATAAGTATGCAGCACTCACCCTTCCCCTTCACCCGCCGGACGGCTTCCAGCCCCCAGCACCTGCTGCCCTGCCGAGGCTTTCTCGGGCCGCCGTCCACTCACTCGGGTACATAGTGCACTGCCAGCAAATCCCTGCTCCCTGCCTCCCAGCAGCAGATCTCGGGAGTCGTGGATAAGGTCCCACCATGTGTGCTCTGCCTCCCAGATGTCCCCAGTGAGTCCAAACGCAGTTGCCCACAGCACTGACCTCCTGGATTACATGCCTTTTTGGCCTTCATTCCCTTCTGTGTCTCTTCTTCGCTCCCTGCTGGTGTCTCCTGGGGTCACCTCCCCAGCGCACCGCTTTTACTCATACCTTTGGGAGGGGATGGCAGCTGAGACCGCGCCTCTGCACGGAGACCGGAAACAGACCCGAGGGTACATCAGGTGCACAGCCAGCCCTTGGGGAGTGACAGGTTGAGGTCTAACAGAAAAACCAAGCCCGCTCCGACCAGCACTCACCTGTCCCCTCCCGCGCAGTGGCAACGTGGAGCGTTCCGGGTCCCTGCATGACAACACCCTCACGCTGACTGTGCCGCTGGTGCACGAAGTGGACTCGTCCATCACTGGGTGAGTGGCACACAGGTGCCCCGGGGGTGGGACGCCGTGTTTTTCTTGTATTTGCACAAGTAGCCGGGAGTCTATGGCCTGCTCGTTCCCCTTCATCCCAGTCTCAAAATGCAAGGCAATGTTTTGGCTGTGGCTCAGGCCCTCCTCCCGCCTTGTTTTCTCCTTTTTCCCAGCTACCCACCCACCTGCTGGGTGACAGACAGGTTTGATGACAAAGCTAAGTCCCAGAATGTCCTCGAGCATTCTGTACACCCTTACGTGCCTGCTTGCCCCGCACCCACCCCTCCAGAGGGCCAGGATTCTTGGGATTCAAACTCAGCCAAAGTCTGCTGGGCCAGAGCTTTCAACCAGATGTGTCCCAACACCCTGGTGGCCTCGCAGAAAGGCTCACCTTTCGGATTAGTGACGCGGCCAGCCGGTGGCCTTGCATGTGTCTGTTAACCCCTTCGGCAGAGCCAGCAGCGGCCGGGCCTGACATCTGCGGCGGGCAGGAAACGACCACAACGGGCACAGTGTGTGCCGGGTGAAGTCCAGGGCTGCACAGCCCCGCTGGCATTGGAAGGCGGGGCCGCAGGCTGCAGGGACCCCACGCAGCCTGGGCCTGGAAAAATGAGAACTCAGTTCCTGTTTCTGGCTTCAGAAAACAGAACACATACGTCTTTGATAGTGGGAAAAGGATGTGCACAATTAGTTTAGATCAAATGAGAACCCGTTGAACCCTTGCCCCAAACACAAGCTGAACTTTCTGGGGGTTCAGTGTTTTCTCATTTTTCACTCCTCGAGTACTTCTGGGTCCCAGCCCTGGCTAGAGGCAGAAATACATTAATACGATGCAGAATGGCTGTTCCCACGCTGCTGGGGACCAGAATGAGCCTCTTTCTGTGCTCTGGGCGTTTTTCCTCATGTTTCTCAGACGGGCGACATGAGGGGAATATATGTGCAAATTCGCATAGATTTGCCTCTGTTCGTGGCTCTATTTTTAACCATGTGGTTTATTTACTGGTCTCATCAGAGGCACAGAGAGAATGTGGCCCGAACCAAGCCCTGTCCTTGGAGGGAAGGAGAAAACACTTGATCCTGTTGTCAGGCCCTAGGAGGCCTCATTGTGGAGGCGTTAACAGCCCCCAGTTAAACACACAAGTCAGCCTCTGATCTTTCGGGAAGCATAAAACAAGTCTGGTTTAAACGGACGAGTTCTTATCATTTGATAACACCAAGAACTAAAATGACTTCTAAAATAATGCACGTAAGTTGCAAGTAGATGAATTGCCGTCCATTCAGACTTGGCACCGAGAATCTTACGTGACTGTATCTGGGCAAGGGAGTAGCTTCTGGAATCTCATCTAGAATCTGCTCTTGGGAATTTAAGTGAGTCTGGGCTTGATCACATCTCAAGCTTGTTCATATGGACAATGTTGAAAGCATCACTATAAACTGAGCTTGAGTTCTTAATCACATCTTAAGTAGCCACCATTTGAAATGTGAAGAAAAATGCCATCATTGAACAGACCCAGCTTTTAATACCGAATTTCTAGTGGTTTTAGTAATCTGACAAATTTAAATTGTTTTATGAATTTGTCACAGGTTGGGGCTTAAGATGCTAAATATATAATTCATTTATATTTATTTATTAAAAACTTGCCATAATCTTCCTCAGTCCACAGAATGTTTTTCAACGATAAAACAGAACATGTATAACTTTGTCATCCAGTTTAAAAAAAAAAAAAAAAGAACCTAAAATCAAAGCTACCATTGTCTTCCTCCTCATTTTAGAAATGTAATCCCAATACATACTTGTGTATGTGGCTTGTTAATTTGACCTAAGATGAGAAGACATCCCTGGAAATTTCTGTTTAGAAAACATAGGTCTGACTGTGTCCATTTATAGGACAGAGAAGTAACAGTTCCAGAAGGGAAAGGTTTGGTGAAGATAGTGGAGGGAACAAGGTTCTGGATTAAATAGACACACATTTGGGTTCCCAGGACAGCCGTGACCATGGGTTGCTTGACCAAGGTTTAGGATGATGGATTAAATGCTTTCCTCTTTCAGAATCATGTCTCCAACCTCCTTTGTGTATGGCGAGTCTGTGGACGCATCTAACTTCATTCAGCTAGCTGACCTGGAGTGTCATTTCCAGCCCCTCAACATCACCCTTCAGGTACCCCCCGCCCCCGAGACGGTCTCTGTCACTGGCGGCAATGGAAGGGCCCACGGGGATGCGGGGATAGGTCTTCTACTGAAGGGCAGCTAAAGAGCCAGGCTCTGTCCAGGAGAAACTGGGCCCAGCCTGCTTTGCTGTGGTGTAGTGTGTGTGTCCATGTGTTTTCTGTAACCACAGGAAATTAATCCCTTCCCTGTCTGGTAGGTACTCTGTTGTGTAGTCCCCTCTGCTTCTCAATTCTTAGAAGGAAAACTGCACGATAAACACCTGCTTTCCCCAAGAAGGTCAACATGTCCACCCACATGGACCCAAAGAACCCCTTTCGGTTCTCCATCCTCACTCACCTGATGGGCAGGGCAATCCCGGGCAGTGTCCTCTTCCTCCTGGGGCTCTGCAGGCTGACTCTCCCTGGACCTCACTCCCTCCGCGGAGGGACAGGCATTCAAAGTGCAGTCCCACAAAAGCAAAGCAGAGTGAGAATACATACAGCCCCCCCACCCCGCACTGCCCCCTCACAGAGCCATGACTGGCCCTCCCCAGTCACACAAGCATCATTTTCAGCAGGTCTGCTCCATGTGGACCATTGACATCACGAAGAACCCTCTTCCTTCTGTAGACCAGGGCAGGCAGACATTTCTGCAAAGGGCCTGGAAATAGGTATTTTACGCTTGGCAGGCCATATAGTGTCTGTGGCAACCATTCAGCTAGGCTCCAAGAGGCCAAAGCAGCCAGAGGCAATGGGTAAACAAAATTGAAGTGATGGGCACTGAATTTGGGATTTCATATTATCCCTACATGTCATGAAACCCTTTTAAAAAATATTTTCCAACTATTTAATAATGTAAAACCATCCTTAGCTTGGGGGCCTGGGTGGCTCAGTCGTTAAGCGTCTGCCTTCAGCTCAGGTCATGATCCTGGAGTCACGGGATCGGGCCCCGTATTGGGCTCCCTGCTCAGCGGGAAGCCTACTTCTCTCTCTCACTCCCCCCACTTGTGTTCCCTCTCTAGCTGTGTTTCTCTCTGTCAAATAATAAATAAAATCTTTAAAACAAACAAACAAACAAAAAAGCCATCCTTAGCTTGCGGGCCCTCCAGAAAACAGGTGGCAGGCCAGGTGTGGCCTGTGGGTCATAATTGGCTGAGCCCTGGTGTGAGGTATAAATTCTCAGGCCAGCACTCTTCAACATGAGGCTCTTTTCACACTAAGCCAGAAGGACCTCAGCCTCATCCAGTCCCTTGTCCTCAGTGGACAAGGGTTCTACGTGCTTTTGAGACAACCCTGTGTGGCCAATCACATTGCCAGGACGTGTTGATGAAGTGAAGGAGAGGGGCCTGGCTCACCCATGGTGCACTGTGACCTCCGTCCAGTGTCTCTCCATTCCAGCTCCTAGAGCTGTCCCCTGCCTCTTCCCCATTCCTCCCCGTGGAGGAGATGGTTTCCTTGTCTGTCATCAACTGCTGTAGCCAGTAGTGACTATTTTCTTTCCCTGTGGCCACTCCTAGGTGGATCAGTCATGGAGTGTGGGTCCAGAGAAAGAGGCAGCAAAACATTTGTGGGCTCTTACAAACAATGGTCTCCCTCCCTCTAAAGTGTTCTCCCAGGCAAGAGACCTCTAATATTGGAGCACACATGTCCGCAGCTCAGAGAGGAGGTGCCTCCTGACCAGCTAAGCCCCTACTGTCAAACCCTATGCTCAGTTTCCAGGGAAAAGGGGAAGATCGGGTCAGACCTGCTTTTGAGACCTCACAGTGATCACTGTGAGTAGGACCTCTGGGTTTCTGAACTGCTGCTCAGAAGTAGTTTCTTTTTCCCCATCGGTGTTTGCAATTGGATAGAAAACAGATAAAGGCCAGATGGAGTGATTTCATTTCAATCACTTCAGTTTTAATTCCTTACCCACTCTTGGAGGTTTTGTGGTGTCTGAACGACAAAAGATACAGTCCAGAAAGTGCTTCAGAAGGGTTCAGAGGACACACACTATGTAATGAAGAGGGTATGGGTGTTAAGACAAGAAAGAGTGGGAGGAATACCAGAGATCCAAAAATCTTATCACACTCTGGAAAGGGAAGGGAAGGGAGAAAAGGAAAGGAGAGGAAAGGGAGAGAGGACGGGAGGAGGAAGGAAGGAAGAAAAGAAAGGAGGATAGATCGATCATGAGGGCCTGAAGGCATGTTTATAAGGAGCTTCAAGTTTGGTATCAAAGAAAAGAGCTTTCTTCCCATCGGACCTGGACTAGGCTACAGGCTAGAGAAAGGGGCCGGGATGAGTGATGGGCCTGCTCCCTAGATAAACCTCGTGATTATCAGTTTGCCTGAGGAAGCACACAGCATTCCGTTCAGGATTGAGTAGGAAAGATGGATAGCATGTGTCACTGATGCGGAGGAGATCCTCTTGGGTCAGCAAGGCTGACATTCCCTTAAGAATCCTCTGATGATTCATTTTCTGACACAGTTGTCATTATTATGACTGTCACGCAGGAAGGCCGTGGGCCAGGTGGATGGTGAGCGTGGGGGAGTGTGCGATCAGGAAGGAGGTAAGACTCTCCTGCGTGTCCTTACTCTGATAGTGTCACTGCTGATGAAGGGCACAGGACTTTCCATATACAGTGATCTTTCTGTCTTAAAAGCTGTCATTCAACAAGCTATGCAACGGTTTAAAGACTTCACTGCAGACGCAGATGGGAGAGATGGAGAGACGCTAGCCTTGGGCCTCGTTCCTACACACCATTCAAGTTTTCTTCTTCTTTTTTTTTTAAGATTTTATTTATTTACTTGACAGAGAGCTCACAAATAGGCAGAGAGGCAGACAGAGAAAGAGGGGGAAGCAGGCTCTCCGCCGAGCAGAGAGCCCGATGTGGGACCCTGAGATCATGACCTGAGCCGAAGGTAGCTTAACCCTCTGAGCCACCCAGGCGCCCCGCCATTAAAGTTTTCTTAACAGAAACATGAGAATATGTTGGCCATTGATAGGCTTTTTTTTTTCATCAAGAGTCCATCATTTTTCTCACCTGAAAAAGAATGATGAAAAATAATGGAGCTGCCGCTCAGGAACATTTGTGGAGAATCAGGTGTTAAGACACGTGTTAAGAATGAATGAATATGGCAACACGGGCCCCCTCGCCCGGCTGGCTGTCGTACGGGAAAGTGTGCGAAGCAAGCCCACTTTCTTCTCTCCTCCCCCACCTCCTGCTTTCATTGGGATTTCCCAGATGCATCAGTAGTTTTCTTTGCAATTCTCTGCTCTTGTGTTTCACTTCAAATTAGTTATTTCAGTTGTGGTTAGATATTCCTTCCTTTTCTGGTGTCTCAGGGTTGTTGTCTTTGGTGAATTTTCCTCCTTTCGTATCAAGGGTTGGCAGGGACCTGTCATCTGCTCCATCACGTTCTTGTGCTTTGAAGCGGAACCCAACTATTGCAAAAAATGAACACACGCTTTTCTAGGGAAGAGCTGGCTGGAGCCTAGATCCTTATACATCCTGTCGTGTGTGAAGACCTGGCTAGATTTCTGTCCACCTCCCGGCTCTGCCCTGTTGACCCCAACTTCAGAGACGCCTTGAATGTCTGATTTCTCTCTCTAACCCACAGGTCGCAGAGCAAGCATCCAGCTGCTTCTTTCTCTTGCTTCTACCTCATTTTTTTTTTTGAGCAATAGCATCTTTATTAGGATCTCATTTACCTATTTTTGAAGCTCACCCGTTTAAAGCGTACAGTTCACTGACTTCTAGAGCGTTTATAGAATTGTGCGACCGTCACCATAATCTAATCTTAGAATATTTTCATCACCCCAAAGTAGGAACTCCATACCCTCCAGGAGTCACTCGCTACATTAGTTTCCTCCAGCTTCTTAAGAAATTACCACAAACTCAGTGGCTCAAAACAATAGAAATCTATTACTATGGAGTTCTAGAGGTCAGAAGTCCAGCATGGGTCTCACTGGGCTAAAAATCGGGGTATCAGCAGGGCTGCGTTTCTTTCTGGAGCCGCTGGGGGAGAATCTTATCCCTTCCTGCTTCTCCGGGCTGCTGCACTCTGACTCAGGGTCCCCTTCTTCAGAGCCAATAATGGCCAACTATGTCTTATTTTGAGGGTCTCCTCCTTCCTCATATAAGGACCCTTGTGATTACGTTACACCCACCTGAATCATCCAAGGTAATCTCTTCATTTTAAGGGCTACTGATTAGTGACCACAGTTGCCCCTTTCCATGTAGCATATTCACAGGGTCCGTGAATTTGGGGACGTGAATATCTTTGAAGGCATTCTTCTGCCAGCCATATTCCCCCTATTCGAGACCCAGGCAACCCCCAGTCTACTCTTTGTCTACACATCTACCCATCATTCTTATTCTTCCTTATATTCCATTTCTGCCTTGAGTTTCATGCTCAAACTTTGCTCCATTTCCTTTCCCTTGTCTTCCTCTTCATGGCTGCTGTCTTTCATTTCTCAGGAGATGATGGGCCTCTAGAGGCAGAAAACAGGAAGGACTGTAGGGGGATGAGAAGGTAAAATTTTACAGGACCAAACTCTGGGGCAGAAAGGAAACACGCAGAGGTCCTCAAACAGGATTAGCAAGAGATTAGCTGTAAATTACAGGGAAATCTGATCATGTGGATCCTGTGGTAACAACAGCCTTTCTGTAAATTACACCATTTGGCTTGGCGGCTGTTCACTTTGTCTTCTCAGTGACCTTAAACTGTAAAAGGCAGGGCTTGGACCAGATTACTGCTTCTCAAAGTACAGTTCCTGGGCCGGTAGCCTTAGCATCTCCTGGGAACCTTTACTAGAAATGCATATCCTTAAGACCCCTTACCCCCCACCCCCGCCCCCAGCAGATCTACTTCAGAAACTCTGGGCATGACCCTCCCCCAGTATGCATTTTAACAAGCCCATCTGGTTATCCTGATGTATACTAAAGTTTGAGAACCACTGGACCACATTATGTCTCTATTCCCACCAAGTGTAATAGTCTATGAGTAATTCCTAGGTACGTAAAAAGAAATACAGTTTTCGGCAGGAAGAAGGCAAAAACGTGATGAAAGGGAATGATTTGAAAGTTGGGGGGGGGGTTGAATGCGTATTGGAAGGATTTCTGTCTCATTAAAGTCTGCCATTATTCAATACTTCTGTACACTTGAAGTCATGACCTTCGGGATCCTAAACCCTCTAGTCTCTGTGGGAGTATCCACTGGTTGCCATGAAATGAACGTCTGTGTTTCTGTTGAAATGTGCTGTGTGTGTCTCCCACCTACAGGTCTATAACACTGGGCCAAGCACCCTTCCTGGGTCATCTGTCAGCATCACTTTCCCCAATCGGCTGTCATCTGGAGGTGCCGAGATGTTCCATATCCAGGAGATGGTGGTGAGTTCTCGCTTGTCGTCGCTGTTGCTTTCAGACTTGAGCCAACCCATTCACAGTACATACTACCCTCAGGGCCCAGAAAGTTACACTCATTCCAGCCTTTGGAAACATACCTGGAGAAGCCAGGAGACCCTCAACACCAGAATTTCTGCTCTGAGACAGTTTGGTTGATGTCATAAGAAGACTTCTCTGGAGATGGGGAGGGGTTGGTCATGAGCATGACTTCTGGGGTAGAGTTTTCTGGCACTGGGCACTCCTAGCAACCTTATCTGATTCCATTCTTCTAAGCAGAAGATCCACAGTATACATGAAGATTCTCAAAGGGTCACTGAGGCCTGGAGGATGGAGGGCTAGTTCATAAAACGGAAGTGTCGATTGAAACTCAAGTTTATATCCTGAATATGCAGTTCTAGTCAATCCTGAGTTTACAGTAGATTTTGTCTCAAGGCGAAGCTTGACTATTAGTGTGTGATCATTCCCAGCCACCTCCTTGAAGCATTCCCTGGCTTCTATGACATCACATTCCCTCGGTCCCTCCTTTCTCACTGGTTTTTCTCCTCATCCTCCCAACGTTGATAGGGCTCGCAGTTGCCTTTTGTCTGCATTCAGTCTCTCAGATCTCATGTGGACTCGTGGCTTTATATTCAGTGTGTACTGATGACACCAGATGTCCATCTCCTGCCCAGACCTCTCCCATGAAACCTAGACATTGATAGCCAGCTACCTTCAGGCCATCTCTACTCAGCTGCCTGACAAGCTCGATTTTATCTAGAGGAGAACTCTCAGTGGTACCCTTCCAGACCCGCTTCTCCAACAGCCTTCCCGGCCTCAGCAAGGGCTTGTTCGGGCTTTGCAGTTACTAAGTCAAAGACCTTAGATCATCCTTGACACCTTTCTTCCCGCATTTCACGTCTGACCCACCGGCGGCCCTAATGTCACCATCTGCACAACAAATCAGGACATTACTACCCTTCCCCCCTCCACTGCCAGCGCCCACCCCCAGGTGCTGTCACCTGCCCTTGGTTATCTCCGGAGACCCTCCCGGGGTCCCTGCTTCCATCCTGGCCCCATGCAATCTGTTCCTGGCCCAGCAGCAGCGCAAGCCTTCCAAAATGCAGGTCAGATCATGTCACTCCACAGTTCAGACCCTTCCAGTGGCTTGCCCGCCCCCCAAATCCTTCCAGCGCCCTAGCTGGCCCCACAGTCTGTCTGAGCACATTTCCTTCTTCCCCCACCGTGCTGTCCCACGGTGGTCCTAGAGCACAGCAAACACTGTCCCACTTGCACATGATCTTCCCTCTCCTCAGACCCCTGCCCTCAGCCCCACGACCTCCTCGCGCACCTCTTTGAGCTGTGGGATCAAATCCCAGCTTCCCAGGGATACCCTCCCTGCCTGGCCTCAGTCCCAACACTCCTCGTGCCCTTTGCTGTTCAGAGATCACCGTCTCCTTCATCACCAGCTGACGTTCCCATGTATTTTCATACTTAACCAGTTTCTCGGCCTCCTCCTGGCCCCCTACAGTATAAGGCAGGGGTTTCTCTCTGCTCACTGCTGTATCTCCAGGCCCTAGTACAATGCTTGGCGCGTAGTATATGCTCAGTAAATATTTGGGGGCTAAAAGAAAAAGTCTACAGTATAAAACAGATGTGTCTACTCAGTCTACTCAGCGTGAATTCAGGAACAGTTTCATATCGTTCAAGAAGTGCCTCAGACTGGGATGCCTGGGTGGTTCAGTCGGCTAAGCATCTGCCTTCAGCTCAGGTTATGATCTCAGGGTCCTGGGATCGAGCCCTGCATAGGGCTCCCTGATCAATGGGGAGTCTGCTTCTCCTTGTGCCCTTTACCCCACCTATGTGCTCTCTCGCTCTCTCTCTCTCTCTCTCTCTCTCAAATAAATAAATAAAATCAAGGTTTTTTTTTAAAAAAAAAGGTTTTTAAAAAAAAGAAGTGCCTCAGAGTGCTTCACAGTCTCTAGCGGCTGGGTGTTAGGGTGGCCCCTCCTGGAAAGGGCTGGTGCAGGAAGCTCGATGGTCACTATGCAAGGAGGGCACATGCAGTCACGCTGAGGGGACCATGAAATCATTGCTCTTCGTATGAGCGCGTGAGGGACAGCTCGCCAGACAAAGGGCCAGTCTCTCCTCTGATAGTTTAAAATTCTGGGCAGCAAGGCCCACGGCCCGTCACACATCTGAGCCTACAGCTGAAGAGAATGTTCCCCACAGGAGGTGCAGAAAACCTGGACCACCTGCGATGTCGAATGTAGAGCCGGTCACCCCTCCTGGGTTGCCTTCTCCGTCATTTCCCTCCCTCACGATATTCCATCCGTGCTCTGTGAAGTGCCCACTTGTTTGAGCTTTGCTGAAACTGAAAAAGAAAAGCCCCAGTGTTCTGTACCTGCAGCGTGCCGTGGTTTGAGCTTAGCATAAGGTTACACGTGCTCCTGTCTGCCCTCATAAGTACTGTAATCATACCAGCCAGGCCCCTGTTCCCCAGCGCACGCAGTGTTTCCTCCTGGGTGTGCTCTGAGAGTTGCTCACAGAAACATCTCCAGTAGTGTGCGGAGAATTTTTTCTTCACACAGTTATTTGTTGACCCAAATGGGAAATTTAGGTCACTCAGATTCTGAGGGCATCTCAGAACCAACTATAAACCCCTTTTCTCCCAAGGAAAAGCCACTGGAGCAGACTTTGGAACATGTTTATAAATAGCCCGCTTGCTTGGGAGGCATTAGAAGCGGTTTTTCGGAGATTTGCAGGACTGCATGAGTGTTAGTCTAGTGGGTGGACCTTCATTCCATTGTTGGAGTTCTCAGAAGCAAACCCTTTGGGTTTTCGAGACCGTATTTAGAGTTTTCACAAAGTCTGTAACCGAATTCTCCAGAACGGCCAAGCCTTCCGTTGGATACACCAGCCCGCCGTCAGAGGCTTACAGCGTGTTCACGGCCTGGAAAATCCAACTCACTGACAAAGTCAGTAGTGAAGACTGATTACCATGACACTGGGAATGTACAGCCGATGTGTGGGGCCGTGCAGCGATGAGGCAAGGGTCCCCAGGTTCTTGTCTCAAGCCAGTAGGCAGCACGCCCTCTGCCCGAAAGCCCACAGGGCTGGGCACAGGGGCGTCCTCCAGCTCAGCAGGCTCCCAGCCCCGGCCCCCCCTTCCTCAGCAGAGCCCGAGAAGCCTCCCCGGGGCAGGCTCCCAAGGCACCCGGCGTTCTCCACTTTGACCTTCTGGGACTTAGAATAGAGCAGGTCTTTCCTTCAGGAGATTTGGGTGGCTCGATGCCAGTTGTCTTTAGTCCTTCTGGGAGAACCCGGTCCTCGTTGCCTGTACTGCACCTGGCACCGACCCTGCTGCCGGGGGCCTTCCGTCCCCACCCCGCGCTCAGCACCGCCAGTCCCCAGTCCTAGGCTGGCTGCTGCGCCGCTAACGGGGGCAGCTAACAGGCATAGAGAGAGGGTCCATCTGTCATCCCTCCCCACACCTTGTGGGCCCCTCAGATTGTTTCTGTCGCTCTCACAGTGCCCTTGGCATCTGTCTTTGCTGTGGTCATCATCCGTAGAGAACGCTAAGGCCCTGAGCTTGTGGCCCAGTTTCCCAGCCGTTGGTTCAGGGGCGACTCAGGCGCCTCACAGAGGCCGCAGCTGTGGTCCCCGGGCAGGACGGGCCTGCCTTAGGTTGCACAAACACTCTTGTTCTTTTCCCAGAGGGTTTCTTAAGGTCCAGCTGCCTGTGAGCGGAGAGTGCTCACATGGGAGAGACTTTTCTAGGGAGCCTAAGGAAGTGTGACCACTTCCCAGCCATAGTTCATGATCTTTCTTTATAGCAAATATCCCGAGCCCCTCCCCTCTGCCAGCGTTCTGTTTAGAAACAGAGCCTTAGTGCGGTCTGAGGACAGACTGTTCATTCCCATTGCCTCGCTCCCAGCAGGGTTGTGTGGCGCCTTGTGGGGACGTGCACTTCCCACTGCACAGCGAAAGTGTGGGCAAGCCAGTGTGAATATGGAAGCCAAGCTGAAATGACTGTGAAAGAAAGAGCGAGTGAGAGGGGAGGAATGACAGGCTTCTTTGGGCCATTAAGATAAAATCATCGCGAATCACAGATCATCCTGGGTTTTTTCTGCAAACACCGGCAGAAAAAAAACACCTATTATGTGCCAGGCTGTGGTAAGAGAGTAAGTCACACAGCGCTCCCAGAAAGTCAGTCTTGCAGGAGAAGGACCTAGAAAACATCGTTGCTGTACCATAGCACAAAGCTGGTCACAGAGGCACGCCCAGACCCGGGACGTTCAAGGGTGCAAATTCTACCCTGGGAGTGGCTCAGGAAATACAGACTCTTTGAGTCAGGGCTTAAGAGGATGTGGAGTAGTTCACCGGAAGAACATGTGAAGGGAAGAACATTCCAGACAGAGGGAATGGTCACTACCTGTAAGTGTTCAGTGGAGGCAGGGTCTGGTCCTCTGTTCTGTGTGCCTAGCTCTTACACAGATAGGCAAAGGTAGGCATTCTCTACACCTTCTCCAGCGTATACTGCAGACAGATATCTGGGCAGCGTGACAGGAAGTAGGAAGTACTACACCACAGTCATTTCCTGTGAGTTGGTAAGTTAATCATTCCATCTGGGGTGATCATTTCCGTGCACTTGTGGATCTGCTCCTTCGTTTCTCCTGCCTTAGGAATGAGTTAGGCCAAGCCCCCTGATACCAGAGGCTGTCTAACCACACATGGATGTGGCCAAGAAATGACCCCGGGCTGCGGCAGAGGGCAGTGGCTTCTGTGGGCCAGACAGCCCATGCGAGGCAAGCCTTTGCTCCTCAGAGACGGTTCCTGTTTCAAGTGAGGTTATAACCTCTCACACAACTTGATGAGAATGGGCCTGGAAAATGTAACAGCTTCCCTCGGCTGTAGTCTGTCTGCACAGAGGAGCCTCTAGCGGAGCCCCTGGGCCGGGGTCTCTGAAAAACCAACTCAGCACATACGTCGCAAGCTTTATGGCTTGTGCAGGGGAGGCCATTGGAACTTGGGTGGTCGTCCCACCGCAAAGTCTTACTCACGAGGTATGAAGTTCAAGGGCAAGGATGGGAGGTTTGTCTCAGGACAACTCAGACTTGTTAATGCTGAAAACCTGTCTGTGAACGGCTTTCTAATGCTACAAGAGGAGGCTTTGGAGTTTGGCTTTTGTTAATATACAAGAAGGAAGAAAGTCCTGAATGACAGCTTACAGAGAGTAAAGGGCTGGAACCACATTCTAGGTGAAAGTCCAGATCTTTCTTTTCTTTTTTAAGGTTTTATTTATTTGACAGAGGGAGAACCCCAGCTAGAGAGGGAACACAAGCAGGGGAAGTGAGAGAGGGAGAAGCAGACTCCCCGCGGAGCTCGGAGCCCGATGCGGGACTCGATCTCAGGACTCCAGAATCATGACCTGAGCCAAAGGCAGACGCTTAACGACTGAGCCATCCAGGCGACCCAAAAGTGTGCGCCTTTCAAAGAACTCTATTATTAATCTAGAAGAGACATTAAATTAATGCCATTCCATTCTTCATTCCTCCTACAAAACCATATGAAAAAGTTTACGTCTGGAGCCAGCTCTGCCCTTGCTTTTGGGCACCAGTCCTGAAGAACTGTCCTGATTTCCAGGAGGGAATGACAGATGATCTTCCAAGGAGACACTTCAACAACTTTGCCATCGGGCACCATTTAGGGTATTGATATCAATATGGTGTTAATACCAGTGTCCATTAGAAATAACTTAGTAAATTATAGGCCCTCCTCCCACCCCATTCATGCAGGCACACCAGACAGGGCCGGCAGTGATCTAATTTCTGCCAAAATGGGTCAGTTGATATGGGGACCTCATTTAATTTGTGATGACCCTATATCCCTGGAAAGGAAAGATGTATCTGATACATCAGTAATCACATCAAAGCTTAAAGTAAGAAAGGGAGGGCTGTATTGCTTTCCCCTGGGATGATTTGGGGAAGTTTCTTAAAGTGGTTTAGGGACCATTAAATTGATCACATCTAGTCAAAGACTAAAGAATGAAGAAACTTGTAAAAAAACTGACAAAAACCAAATACCATTTACTACTATCCTGAGGCTTTAATGGCCTGTATTCGTGAGCTGTCAGTTTTAATCCAAAAAGCCTCCTCAAGGAGAGGTCATTATCCCAAGTGGAGGAACCAGGTCTCAGAGACTTGCCCAGTATCACACAACTGGTAAGCAGTAGAGCTGGGTGAGTAACCAGGTCTGTCAGGCTCCAAAGGTCATGTGTTTCATACTGAATTCTACTTCACACCCCCCTCAGAGTGCTACCCACTCCCCACTCACCAGAGGCAGACACAGTCAATATAACAGAGAGATGATGAGTAGACCACCAAGAATCACTAAATGAGGAGCACCAACACAAGGACAGGGAGGTACCAACTGCTATCAAAAGAATAACCAGGGGCACCTGGGTGGCTCAGTCGGTTAAGTGTCTGCCTTTCGCTCAGGTCATGGTCCCAGGGTCCTGGGATCAAGTCCCACATCCAGCTCCCTGCTCAGTGGGGCGTCTGCTTCTCCCTGTCTCTCCCTCCTGGGTTGTGTGCATGCTCGCTGTCTCTCTCTCTCTCTCTCTCTGTCTCTGTCTCTGTCTCTGTCTCTGTCTCTTTCTCTCAAATAAATAAATCTTGAAAAGAAAAACTAATGCCAGAGGGTGTAACACTGAAGCAAACAGAAGATTTTAGAATGAGCAAGATTGTTGTCTTCAGAGAGATGCAAAAACAGTTTCCATGAAATAGAATAAGCTAGCATTTTATGAATTTAAATTTTTAATCACTCAAAAACCTCAGTATATAAGCTATGTAGTAAAATGGATAGAAAAGAACAAAGCAATGGGTTGGAAACTTGAGGGGTTTCCCAATAATGTAGCACAAAAGGACCCCCAAAAAGAGCCAATTAAACTTATTATTCCATTATAACAATTTGGTATGGAGAACCAAATAAACACAATATAAGAATTAGAAAGCAAGAAAAATGGAAGTGAAAGCAACTCAAGATTTTTGACTTATTTGGGGAAGAATTTCTCTACCAATTAGCTCAGGACTTTGATAAAATAAAATGTTTAAATACATAAAAGTTTTAATGGCTCCTTAGAAGAATAAAATAATGCAGGACATCCAAACCATTAAGGGTGAATTTTAAAGGAACTCATGAAGAAAAAAATAAATACACACATTTATATACAATAAATGGCAAGAATAAATCCAAACAAAATAACTGTGAATGAAATAAATGCCCTAGTAAATGACAGGCTGTCAGATTGGATTTTTTAAAATCCAAACATAAGTTACTTATAAGAGACACAGTTTTTAAAATGACCCTTAAGATACCGAAGGGGGGGGGGGGGAAGGCAAATGCTAACAAAAAGAAAGCAAGTAAACAATGTTAATGGCAAACAAGGTAGAATCAAAACAAAAAATATCATTAAACAGGGCAAAAAAATGCATTTCAAAGTGACTAAAGACATAGTCTGCTGGTAATTTATAATATAAATGAACTTATATAACCAACCATACAGCTATAAAACATATAAAGTGCCTAACAGAAATACAAGGAATAATTGATAGTTATAGTCACTGCAGGAAAATTTATATACTTTCCAGAAATATCATCAGACAGGTAGGCATAAAATAATGAGTCCTTAAATAATGGAACTAACAATTGTGATCTCTTGGACACCAAGACAGAGTGAGTCAGCATGTCTGGATTTCAATAGGGGTCCCCTGCTTACCAGCTTTTGGTAACGTTGAGGAAATTACCTAAACTCCCCAAGCTTATTTTCCTCGTCTGTAAAATGGGCTAATACCTCCCTCACATTGTGATGATTGAAGCAGCTGTTGTATATGGAGCAATCTGTAGAGTTTTTAGGGTGTAAATAGGGAATGCACATTCTTTTTTAACGTAGGTGAACATTCTTAAATGACTCATGTATCCCATCACCAAAGCAAACCTCAATAGATTGTTAAAGTCAAATAGACCACCCTCTGAGACCACAGTGCATAAACTTGGAAGCTGACAACAAAAGTTAGACAAACAGCCAACCAAAAACATAACCACTTGGGAATTTTTGAACACCATTTAATTAACTTTCTAGGGAAAGAAGAAATCAAAGAGAAAAGGACGAACAAGTTACAAATGAAGAAGGACTGTGAAACTTGTTCGTACCAAAACCATGGAATGCAGACAAAACCCACACAGAGGAAAATATCACTACATATACACAGAAAACAGGAAAGACTGAAAAAAAAAGGTGCGCTAAATTGACAACATAAAAGCTAGAAAGGGGACAATTAAATAAATTGGACTCTAAGAAAGTAAAGTGAGAGTATTGTTAAAGTGGAAGTCATGATATAGGAAAATAAAAAGAACAGTATTTCAAAAGTATTTCACACCAATAAAACCAAAAGCTGGGGAGTTTTGTCCAACACAAAAGACAAACATATTGCAAACTTGCAAGAGATAAAGAGGGATGAAAAAAAAAAAGCACACTAGAAAACATGAACTACAGTCATATGGAGAAGGTTTTTAACTTCTTCTTGCACAATTTTATTCCTGTAAAAAAAAAAAAACCCTCAAAGAAATGCATGAAATGAAAAGTCTAACTAGACCAGTTATCTTAGAAAAAATGTAAAAGTAGCTAAAGACTTAACTTTAAAAAAACACCAGACCCAGGTAGCTATACGGAGTTCTACGGAGTGGTCAAGGAATGGATAATCTCTGTGTCATATAAGCTCTTCCAGAGAGTAGAAAAGGATGAAAAACTCATCCTAGCAGACTAACATACTCTGGTCATTAACAAGAAATGGAGAGTGGGCACTTACACAGAGCAGGAAGCTGCAGGCCAAGCTCAACTTTGAAAACAGATACAAAAAAAAAAAAAAAGAAAGAAAACAGATACAAAAGTTCTCAGTAAGTGTTTGTGAAGCCATTCCTGTTAGAAGAACAAACTGAGTAAAGTTCAGTATCACCCAGGAACACTGTGTCGTATTGACTCTTTATGAAGACATTAACGTTCACTGTTAATATTTAAAGAATTAAGAGTGAAATAACAGGGCGACTATGAGGAAGAGGACTTCCAAAAAGACAAAAATTTAACATACATCTAATGGTATTTTTTTTAATTTCCAATAAGGAAGATATGGAAGGAAACTTCTTCACTTGACAAAAGTCTTCTCTCCGAAGCCTAGAGAACCTATAGGATAGAAACCTGATACTGAGATGTTAGAAGCTGTCCTACCTAATTAAGGAGCAAGACATGAGAACCTGCTTTCATCTCTTTGATTTAGTAGTGTTAGCCGTCTTAACAATAAAAAGAAATGAATAACCTTTATTGTAAAAAAACAGAAGTATCCCTATGGCAAACAATGTTATCCCCTAGGAAACCTGAGATAATCAACTGATTAGAATATGAGGCCTCGTGAATGCAGAATAAAAGCTGAGGGGTGCTTATACATTGCCTGACCTTTGAAGGCAATCCCCAAGCCACACGCTGATCCATTGGCTAAGGGCAGAAGCCTAATTGGACCAAGGTGTTTATGTACCCTTCTGGCCAGTTGTTGGTTAATCACTAAGCTTTGTCCACCCAGGACAACCCCTAGGAAACCAGACTTAAAAATAAAACAACTGTAAAAAGGACACCTGGGTGGCTCAGTGGGTTAAAGCCTCTGCCTTCCACTCAGGTCATGGTCTCAGGGTCCTAGGATGGAGTCCCACATCGGGCCCTCTGTTCAGCAGGGAGCCTGCTTCCTCCTCTCTCTCTGCCTGCCTCTCTGCCTGCTTGTGATCTCTCTCTCTCAAATAAATAAATAAAATCTTTTTTTTAAAAAGTGTAAAAAAAAAAAAAAATACTGAAGCGGAGATATCCAAGGCACTAATAAGCCAAGAAGCAAAACAAAAAAAAAGGAACAACCACTTCCCAAAATAGGGGTAAGAGTACAGAATTGCCACAATATTTATGTAAAACGTTCTGTTTTAAAAAAAATTATGAAACATGCAAAGAAATCAAAACAAGGTAAAGAGTGTGCAGGGAGAGGAAAGGAATAAACTGAAACTGCCTCTAAGGGACCCAGATGTTGTCGGATTTAGTCACCAAGGACTTCAAAACAGCTATTATAAATGTTTAGAGAACTAAATGAAACCATGTTTAAAGAATTAAAGGAAAGTGTGATAACAATGACCTGTCAGATAGAGAATATCAATAAAAGATGGAAATCGTAAAAAGAGCTAAGTAGAAATTCTGGAGTCGAAAGAAAAATTCATTAGAGGGGCTCAGCAGCTGACAGAGATCAGTGAAGATAGATTGGTGTGGACCGTCAAATCGAAGAACAGAAAGAAAAAAATAAAAATGAGCAAAGCCTCAGAGACCTGTGAGACACCATAAAGTATACACACAAAAATATACATAATTGAAGTTCCAGAAGGAAAGGATAGACAAAAGGGAGCAGGAAAAAAATCTCTGATTAAAGAATTACCCCAAGCAGTGGAGTTATATAGACTCCTGAACAATAAATGATACGAAGACAGTTGGCTATCCGTTTGGAAAGAAACTATAGAAAACCTCTACCTCACTGGAGAAAAAAAAAAAAATACATGAATTAGAAAGTTATATATAAGAAGTATTAGTGGAAAGTAATGAATGTTTTCCTAATCTTTGGATGGGAAAGTTCTTCTTCCTAAGCAAGTCGGACACCCAGAACCCATAAAGAAAAGATTGACAGATTAAATTTATAAAAATGTTAAACTTTTGTGTGATCATACAATGTGACAAACTAAAAGATATTTGGGAGAATATATTTGCAACATAGCTAACAGACAAATACGTGTGTTCTTAATAAGGAAAAGGCCAAAAATTATAAAAATGGGTGAAGGGATATGAATGGGCAATTCACAAAAATTTTAATGGCAAATAAACAAGTAAAAAGCAAATACAAATAAATGACAAACCTTAGCATCAGTAGTAATCAGAGCAATGTAAACTCAAACAAAAATAAGGTCCCCACCCAATTAAACTGGCAAAATCCAAATGATTGTAATATCCATTGTTGGTTAAGATGGGGAGAAATGGGCACTCTTACTATTGGTGTAAAAGGCAATTTGACAGTAACTATCAGAATTTAAAATACGAATACCAACAATTCCACTTTTAGGAACCTGTCTCAAAATTCTCCCATAAATAGGTATCCAGCAGAAATTTCTAACTTTTTGATAATTTAGATGTAGATGTGATTGTTCTCAGCAGAAATGTTAGCTTTTTCTATTTTGGTGAAATAGAAAATAATATGCCACTATTTTAAGAGGAAGATGTTAGATTCAGTCTAAAAAAAAGTAATCATAATGCATTTTTATTAAGAACTTGTTACAGGTAAGACATAGTAACAAGTAACTTACCTGGACAGATTCATTTAATCTTCATGAGAATTTGGCCAGGAAGCAGAGGCAGGGGGAGGTGCCAAGGTCACAGAGTTGGTAAGTGGCTAAGTTAGTGCTCATTCTTAACCACTGGACTGGACTGCCACCTGCAAGGCGTCATGACGTGTTTTTGTCCAGCATGAGCTGTCCAGCATCAGCATCACCTGGAGGTTAGAACAGTAGAAATGTGGAATCTCGGGCTCCCACCCAGAGCCGCTAAATCAGACTCTGCATTTTAACAAGCTCCCCAGTGATGCATTTGCACATTAGCATATTACTTAAATCACTCCAAGCTTCCCTTTCTCCATCTGTAAAATGGTGAGGACAGCCTTTGCCATGCAAAGCTGTTGTGGAGAATCTTTCATTCACATGTTCATTCATTCATTCAGCAAATGCTTTCCACCCACCATATGCCAAGACTGGCTTTTTGCCGCAGGAAAAAAAAAGAGCAGACCAAAAAAATAAATTTCCAGCCCTCATGTAGTTTATGTTCTGGTAGAGACAAGTAATAAGTAAAATATAATAGCATATTACATAACGGTAAGTGCCATAAGGAAAAACAAAGGAGACCAGGCAGTGAAGGTGGGCAAGTTTGTAGTTTTCTTTTTCTTTTCTTTTCTTTTTTTTTTTTTTTAAGATTTTATCTATTTATTTGACAGAGAAACACAGAAACACAGCTAGAGAGGGAATATAGCAGGGGGAGTGAGAGAGGGAGAAGCAGGCTTCCCGCCGAGCAGGGAGCCCGATGCGGGGCTAGATGCTGGGACTCCAGGATCATGACCTGAGCTGAAGGCAGATGCTTAATGACTGAGCCACCAGGCGCCCTGAGTTTGTAGTTTTCAAAAGTGTCCCTGAGACCTTCGTTGATGGTGGGGGACCCGAGCTCTCTCCAGAGGTTGTCATGTGGTCTTTGTGTATAAGGCCTTGGCAAGTCTGCGTTGCCTGAGAATTCTGTCTCCTTGTTTTGAGCCCTACTCGGTTTCTCTCTGTAAGAGAGAGCCCAGCCGCAGGCAGTGTCCGGACGGGACATCCTGTGTGTGTGCTCATGAGGACTCATCCTGGGGGAGCTTTCTGCCGCAAAGTGGATCACGTAGTCACTGACAACAGCAGAGGTCAGTCCCACTGGATTCTAACGCTGGCTGGTGGCTCAGGCATATTTTGCAGGAGAGAAGTCCTGGGTGTCACGGCTTAGTTAGGCTTAGGGGGTAACAGCAACAAGAAGTCTCCCCTGCAGCAAGCTTGCCGGAGGCCACAACTTACCTTGTACATGAGCCAGGTCCAGCACTTTAAAGCACCTTGGCAAATAACCCCAAATTAAACAACGTGCCTTTTTTTTTCAATATCTACTGCTTTCCTCCATAGTGAACACACATGCTTCTTATAGTCCCCTACCTTCTTCCTCAACTTTTCTGTAGAAATTCGAGGGCTTTTCCTAGATACTAAACCAGCACTCATCCTGGGAGGGAGCTTCCTGCTAACAAGAATTCAAGGCTCAGAAACCCTCCCCAGCATACAGAGTCCTTCTTTTCCTTGAGGACGTGGCTTGCCATTCGAGAACTTGCTGTATTAACTCATCTGTGTGGCTCTCAGAGATATCCCTGGGGTTCTTCGTAAAATGATTAGCAAGGAGATTTTTGTTTCTTTTGAGGCAGGGGAAAAGGGGGTAGGGGGAATGCAGAGAGGGAGTCTTTTTTTTTTTAATAAAGATTTTATCCATTTTGTTTGACAGAGAGAGATCACAAGTAGGCAGAGGAGCAGGCAGAGAGAAGAGGAAGCAGTCTCCCTGCTGAGCAGAGAGCCCCATGCGGGCCTCGATCCCAGGACCCTGAGATCATGACCTGAGCCAAAGGCAGAGGCTTTAACCCACTGAGCCACCCAGGCGCCCCAGAGAGGGAGTCTTAAGCAGGTTACATGCCCAGCATGAAGTTCAATCTCTTAACTCTGAGATCCATAACCTGAGCTGAAATCAAGAGTCGGACACATAAACGACTGAGCCATCCAGGCTCCCCAACAAGGAGATCTTAGTGGTCAAAACTATGTGGTCTGAAACCCAGCATGACCTCCATCCTCCCTCCCAGGCCATTTCCTCCAATATCCTTTGCCTCTGACCTTGTCCACCAGCCTACTCTGTCCACCTACCATGCACTTCCCTGGGCTTCCTGACCTCCTGGTTTCTTCCTTCCCTCTGGCTGTGGAAAGCTCACTCATTCCTCAAGACTGAATTTTCCCACATCCTCTCTTCCATCATGCCCTCTCAGATACCTTCCTGCCTCAGGGCCTTTGCACCTGCCTCTGCTGAGAGCACTTTTTCCCCCAGCTCTTCGTGTGGCCAGCTCGTTCTCATAGTGGGGGTGAGGCCAGAGTTCGCCTTCTCACTGAGGTCTTCCTGACCACCTAAGCTAATGTTGCAGACCTCCATCAAATAGATCCCATTTCCCTGTGTTGTTTTCTTCATAGCACTTGCCACTGTCTGATATTACTATTTTTCATTGTCTGTCTTCTTCCAAAACACTGAAAACACCATGACAGGAAAGTCATGGCTGCCTTGTTCCCTGTGTATCCCCAGCATTTGGTGCCCCGACCATGACCATTGTATGTGCTCAGATATATGAAAGAATTGGCCATGCACTCTGTTAAAATCACCGCATTTCTTTCTCCCTTAGCGTACTGTGTATGTCCTTAAACACCCGCACACCCTGCAGCACATCTGATGAGCACCTCACATATCCTAGGGACTCAGGACATTCATGTTGATCTGAAAGCTGGGTGTTTGGGCAACTTCCCTTAACCTATAGCAGAGGTTGCCTTAATCAGTGTGGGAATAAGTAAAAAGGTAAAACTTTGAAATAAGGGGCTGAATTCACGTAACAGAAACAAAGGCTTCCAAGGGCAAACTTGAACTCCACAAATTTTGGTCAGCGACATCGTGAAAACTCTCTCCTTCTCCCTCACAAACAGCCATGCACACGCACACGCACACACACGCATGCACACACGCATGCACACACACACGCACACACACACGAGTCAAGCCTGCTGATCTCAGCAGTGGCCTCAAACCATTTTTGTCTCTTTTTCTTCTTTCTGCATATGTCTGAATATGAGCTGAATAGTCAAGTTCCTGAAATGAGTCAGGAGGAGATTGGCTTCATTTTTTTTTTTTTTTTCTCAACAGAAGCCAAACATTTAAAAGCGGGGAGATGGCTGATTGAATTTTGGAGAGAGAGTTACGTTCCTGGGCTCTTGGGTCAATTTTAGTTTCGGCTAGAGGGAGAAAGTGTGTGTTTCTTTGCACAGCTCACATTCAACACATACCATCTGGGAGGTGGGGGATAAGGTTCAACCTGGGCTGAAGAGTGTGGCCCAGGGGCCGCCCTCTAACCCGTGTGGACCAAGCGCGTGACTCGAGCCAGCAGTGACATCTCCCTGCTGACTGAGGGCGCCGGCTTATCCAGGAGCCTGGGGTCCGATGCTCGTGGCCAGCCGCGGTGACATCTGGAATCACTAACGCTCCGTCGCCAGTCGGAGTGCCCCTGCTTCGGTCAGTGTAGGGTTGTCTGGTCCCCGACGTGGGTGAGCCTGAAAAGCCAGTGATTATGCAGTTCACTGCCGCTCATTCCTTCAAAGCAACATGACACAGAGCCCTGTCCTTGCTGGGCGAGGGCTTGTCCCAGAAGTGGCTAACAGGAAGTCTCACTGAGGATAAACAGAGCTCATCAGTCATTGCCAGAAACACGTGGTTCTCATTTAACCTGCCCAGGACTCATCGTGGATGCTTCAGAAGCACAAAAACAGGAAACTCCTCTCTCTGACTTAACACGCCACATTTCTTCTGACCAAAAGGAACTTTCTCGATCTTGTTAGATGAGGGGACGTATGTTCTCCCCAGCTGCCCAGGAGCAAGCTTAACTCACTTCTCCTTAATAATCCAAACTGAGGAGCGACTGCATATTTTAGACTTCATGAAGTCTTGGAACTTTAGACCTAAACTTTTTTTTTACACTGCTCCGATGTGAGTACTCTCGGAAGGTTGTGTTGGGAGATTAGACAGATGGCTACACGTGAGACAGCAATCAGAAAATGATTGTTGTTTACCTTCGTATTTGTTTATTTGAGAGAGAGAGCGTGCTCACATGTGGGCAGGGTGAAGGGCAGAGGGAGGGAATCTCCAGGAGACCTCATGCCGAGCGCCAAGCCGGATACGGGTCTGGATCTCACGACCCTGAGGTGGTGACCTGAGCCGAAACCAGGAGTCAGATGGCCCCTCAACCGACTGAGCCACTGAGACGCCCCTTTAGTTTTTGATAAGGGAATAATTATAAAGGGATACATCTAATAAATGCAGCAATAACTGAGTGAATCAGTAGGTACAGTACTTTATCCTTTAATGTAAGATGGAGAAGAACTGTATTCCTTACCGGAAGCTGGGTCTAATCTAGACCCAGGATCTAAATAAACCGATTTGGTTCCAAGGGCTGTGTTGTGTCCCATAGGAGGGCTACTGACCATTTATTACCCAAATCAACAGACTGTTCTGTCTCCGAAATGCTTCATTATCTGTGGAAGGAAAACATTTTTGGCACGCACATCAAGTGCTCAGATAACATATTTATGTCTCACTTTTTCACTAAAGAGAATCTGACCGCATCTGGAAATTCTTTTGTGTCACTGCTTCTCTGAAACTACTTCCCATCTGTATCTCTTTAACTCTGGGAAAAGACCATCCCCACACTTGAGAAAAGGGCCTCAGCCCAGGCACTGGGCTTTCTCTGATTAAATGTAAATGAATTCTGTTTTCCAGGGCAGCCTGGTGGCAGCCTGCCCTCATGACTTTCCAGCGGGCCGGCCAGCCACACCCAAAGGAAAGGGTATGGGAGGGAAGCGGGGGGGGGGGGGGGGGGGGGGGGGGGGGGGGGGGGCGTGGATCCCACTATTTGCCAAACCCTAGAGCTGCTGCTGAAGGGGAAAAATCGTTGGATTTTATCATAAGAAGTGAAATATTTTATGAAATAACGGCAGACTCATACAGAGGTCCAAACTGTATAATGGATTATGCTCTCCCTTTCCTTTAGAAGATTGATTCTGAGGCTTTGCCCCTTTATTTCACTTTTGGTCTCAGAAACACCCTAACCTTTCACAGGGTGCTGGCCTTAAGGGCTGGGGGAGGGGGTGCGAAGAAGCAAGCATTTTATTTAGAAGGTAATTTTCAATTAGAAAGAGAGGAGACCTCGCAAGTGAAAGTTACAATCTTTTCAGGCTTTTTAAAGTTACTGTCTTTGTCAATCTGGAAATGAAATGACACCAGGTCATTTTTTTAAATTTAATTTTAAATTTCCAGTGTTCCAAGATTCATTGCCCATGCCCCACACCCAGTGCTCCACGCAATAGGTGTCCCTCAGTACCCACCACCAGGCTCTCCCATCCCCCTACCCCTCCCTCCAAGTCCCTCAGTTTGTTTCTGAGTCCAAAGTCTCTCATGTTTCATTTCTCTGCCCGAATTACCCTACTTCCCATTTCCTTTCCTTCTCCTCCTATCCTCTATATTACCCCTTATGCACCATATAAACTACTCAAACTCAACATCCAAAAAGAAGATGAGCACATCAAAAAATGGGCAGGAGACATGAAGAGGCACTTCTCCGTAGAAGATATACAAATGGCTAACAGACACCAGGTCATTCTTTTTTTAAAAAAAAAAAGAATTTACTTATTTATTTGACAGAGAGAGAGAGATCACAAGTAGGCAGAGAGGCAAGGAAGCAGGCTCCCCGCCGAGCAGAGAGCCCGATGCAGACCTTGATCCCAGGACCCTGAGATCATGACCTGAGTGGAAGGCAGAGGCTTAACCCACTGAGCCACCCAGGCACCCAACACCAGGTCATTCTTTTTTTTTTTTTTTAATATTTTATTTATTTGACAGAACACAGCCAAAGGGGGAAACACAAGGAGAGGGAGTGAGAGAGGGAGAAGCAGGCTTCCTGCCAAGCAGGGAGCCCGATGTGGGACTCGAACCCGGGTCTCCGGGATCATGACCTGAGCCGAAGGCAGTCGCCCAACCAACTGAGCCCCCAGGCGCCCCCACCAGGTCATTCTTAAACTCCTTTGCTCCTCCCACTGCATCCCCAGTTCTGCTGATTTGGAGGCAGGCTGTTGTTTAAGGATCCCTGCTCTGCACTCATTTACCTCTTTCAGTTCAGAAACTGGGGCATGTTTTTTATTTGAGGACCAAGGTGCAGAGGGACTGGCCAAAGCCAGAGCCTGTTGTTAACTTACGCCATATTGTTGTGATCACCAAAGTGCTCGCCTTTTGTTTGTATGGACATATTGGAGACTCTAGCTACACACAGAGGTGAATACCGGGAAATCAGAACTTGCTGAACTGATAAGCAAGGGGCCCTTTTCACAAAGCAAGAGAATGCGTGCTCCAGGAGGGTCTGGTCTGCCAGAGGACACCTTTGAGAACTCCTACGTGAAAATGACGCATGCACACAAAAATTGTATGTTCAACCTTTCAAATACATTAATAACCTAGAGCTAGTAACCATTAGGAGGAAGTGCCTAGGATTGTTATTAGCTTCTCTGCCCTTATGTTAAGTAATCCCATTGCAGGTGAAAAATCAGAGTAAATAAATGGGGCCTTCGAGCAGCCCCCCCTCCTGTGTTATTCTGGGTCTCTGTTATTGCAAAGACTCAAAACGACTGGTAATACATGAAAGTATTTGTTTTAGGATTTATTAGCAAAATATTATCCTCTCTTCCCATTCTTCGGTCAATGCCAAGAAACCATAGTGAATCAGAGCGATGTGATTTAACATAAGTCATAACTAAGGAGCTCTGTCAGAATGGAAAAGACTCTATCACAGTTTATATTTTGCTGAATGGAAAATATGTAGTTTTTATTTTCCTTTCTGTGAGTTAAACATCTTAGGTCAGCCTAATTAACCAGTTGGTATCATTTCTCAATCATTTTATGGGTGTTGTTTTTATTTAAAACTTTGAAGGCCTACAATTAATATCTCCAAAGCCACTATGGTAAAGGTCCAGCCTCCTGGGGGAGAAGGGGGCTTATTCTCTTTAGATACTCGGTTCCCAGATTAGGCAGTAGGTAATTGAATTAGCAAAATAGGCATTGAAAACATTCTCTGGGTTTTCAAACTCACGGGGGCGTGTGACTCTCGAGCAGGTGGCAAGTCAGGGGACAGGTCATGTTTACCCAGATGCCATCAGCTGTGATGGATGTAATACGATACGGAGAAGAGGCCCAAGGATGTAACTGAGAACACAGACTCAGCGATTAACAGATAAATGCAAGTTAACATGAAACACATGTTATTGAAAAATGAACCTGTGCCCTCTTTAATCCAAGCCAATTTAACAAACATAGTTTTTATATTTTTTTATTTTTTATTTTTTACAAACATAGTCTTTAAATCAAACTTCCCTTAAGACCCACATTGGTGAAGACTCCAAATGTCGTTCAAGGGGGGCACTCATTGTCAGTTTGTTCCCCCGCTAATTGAATCCTCTGTTTCTCTTCTGTTGGCTCTGTACTGTGTTCAAGGCAGTCCATCAATCCAGGGACGCTCGGGTGACCTTTCCCATCCCTGGACCCCAGCCAGCTGGAGTGGGGCTGATGCTGATAGAAGGGAGACGTCTATCCCTTAGCCTGTTAAACACATACCAGTAATCGCACATGCCCCAGCTGAAAAGTGGTTCCTTCACTTTGAGACACGTTCATTGCCATCTGGGTAGCTGCCCACCCCTCCTCCACCCAACCCAAGGTTTGCCAGCAATACCCTTCTCTGTGTCCAGACCCACCTCCCCTGCCTCCTTTCCAACCTCTACTACCCAGCACTCATCCGGTACCTGAGCCGTGTTGAACTCTTAGGCTCTCTCGATCAAGTCTACTGTTTGAACCTCTGTGCTTTCACAGATGCTGTTCCTCCCTGCCTGGAATTACCTTCCCTGCCTCACTTTGCTTTCTAGAAGTTCTCTCTATCTTCCAAGATCCATGTGAAGGGTCACCTCCCTTGAGTCCAGAGTGCAGATCCCTACAAGCCAACTGCTGGGAGAAGGAGAGATTTGTAGATAGGGGTCGTGGTGTAGCAGGACCACCGCTCTGAGGGTTGTGAGCAGATGGATGGACAGTGAGATGAGGGTCCGTGGGCAGGGGGCAGATGCTGTGCATTCTGGGCCCAGGGAAGGTGGACCAGGAAGGGGGGTCGGGGGAGGGCTTCAGAGGTGATGCTCTTTCCCCAGTCGAAGTATCTAAGTACATGACTGGCTACTTACCATCTCTGGGCCTTGGTCTTCTCAACAGTAAAATAAGGGTGAAAATTAAGGAGACCAGATGTCCCAGTTTGCCTGCAACATCCCTGATATTGGTCTCTATCTTACTCATCTGTTTGGTTGACTCTCCCACTTCACTCTCAAAAATGTCCTGGTTTGGATTTTGGATAAATAGTATGGATACCTTGCTGATAGCAGTATTCTCTATGCACGGGTACCAAAAAGATTCAGTACATGTCGTAGCTCTTAGCCTAGAACCAGTGTTAGCTAGTATTGTTCCCATTTATATCTGAACTCCATACGGGGATGGGGCCTTAAGCAGTTGGAATTGGTTTCCAGGGTAATATGCTTGGGTGATATGCTTCAATCAGAAAACAGATTGAAGGGCTTCTCCCTCCCTCCAGTCTTCAGGCCCAGGGACAAAGGCTGCATTAGGGCTGCTCTATTCTGGGACCCCAGGGGGGGCTGGGTCCTTCTCTAACTGTAGGTCAGCAACAACTCTGAGGTACCTTATGCAGGCAGGCCCCTATCCCCAGGCCACAATATGGAAAAGCTCTGTTTCCTCCAGCCCCTGTATCAGACCATCCCAGGCCAGAGTGATTAGCTAAAGCTCTAGATGTTCCTTTCATGGCAACACCCAAAAAAGATGCATTCTCTTTTGCGGCATCACAGCCGTGGAATCACCCTGATTCATACTTTGAACCCAGTAGTTCATGAAGCAGGGTTTTGCCAGGCCACCTAGACTGTACCGAGCACTTTGTCCTCAGATAGGGCTGGGACCTCAGTGGCTTCTGACTATGAACCCCGCTGACCGGGGCTGACCCGGACCCTGCCACCAAGGGATGTCCACATCTCCTTGGGCTCCTGACAGTTTCCCAGATCACCACCTTCTCTTCCTTTCCAACTTGCGCTGTGTTCTTTGGGGACGAAGAGAGTGGAAAAGACCAAAAGCCACCGGAAGACCCTTAGTAGCTGCCTTGGCGGAGTCCAGCCAACACTGTGTCCTGTATCCTCCTGTACTTTGTGTGTGTGTGTTTGCTGAAGTCCTTTTTTTTTACATTCCGATAGACACAGACCTCTTCCAGCTCCCGGAGGTCCTGGAAGATAAGCAGCCATGTCATGGGAAGCAGTTGCACTTGGATAGTCTGGGAAATTGATGAGAAGTGAGTGGGCAGAGATGAGCAGGGGGCAGTGGCCACAGAGTCCTTGGCCAGCCACGGCAATGAAGCCACTGGACATGAGCATTGCCTGCAGCGTGAGAAGAAAATAGTACTTCCCCTTGATTTTAGACAAAGAAGGTCCTTAGAACCCAGCTGGGGGTGATCAGCGGTCGCTTATCTATGTAATGTGAGACTGGGTGCCCCCTGCTCTTACAGAACGCACAGACAGCCCTCGAAGTAGGGATTAGCAGGTGAGGACCACCTTAGTGACCACCTAGCCCCATCCTCATTTTACACGAGGCACCTGAAGCCCCGGAGCCTGGAGCTGGTAAAGCTCTTGGGAGGCAGTGCTGGGGCTCGCACCCAGGACTGTCACGTGCTCATCGAGGCCATCTGTGCCATGGGATTCCTTCACTGGGTGCCTCTCGCCTCCAGCAGCCAGTCACATGACCTCCGACGGCTCCTGGAACTCGGGGCTCTGGTTCCTTATCTGTCAGCTGAGGCCAAGGAACTGTGTGATCTCCGGGCTGCCTCCCAGAAACCACATTCCAGCATGCTCTGTTCCTCTTCCAACCCGAGACAGCAGGGAGCAGCCTGGCCCCCCAGCCAGCAGGCACTTTTATCTCCCAGGCTCTGGCCAGGGCTGGTTTTACTGGCCACAGTGGCAGAAATGGGTCAGGATGGAGGATTCTGGGCTTCCTAGGCTTCTAGGCTGCTGCGTCCTTCCTTTTGGCCTCGGTGGGAACAAGAAGGTCTGGTTTCCCTCCACCTCTGCTGATCTGTGATCCACACCCCAGCCCCATCCTCAGACTCTATACCTGAGATCCAGGAGAATGGGTATAAGCGCCAGCTCTGGCACCGGACGACCTGCTAACTGGGGGACCTCGGGCAGTCATCTGGTCTCCCCTTGCTTCTCTGTTTCTCCATCTGTAAAACGGGGACAACAGCACTCACCTCCAGGGCAAGGACCGCCTGAGCTATGATGTGTAAAGCACTGAGAACCTGCCCGCGGTGGGGTTTATTGTGATTGTCACATGCGTATCTATCCAATACAGAAAAGCCCTCCTTTTCCCTGACCTGGCCAGAGTCTAAGCTGGTCTAGCTGAGGGAGCCTCTGCAGCTTGGAACCAGACCCATGCGGCACCAAGCTACCCTGTAATCTCCCTTTCAAAGAAGACCACCCTGGACCTTGCAGAAAAATGTCACTTCCCCTCCCCCAGCCCGCCCCAACTGACGTGATTCCCATGTAACCACAGTCGGGAGCACAACTGGCTGAGATCTTCATTCACCGCAGGCTCAGTCTCCACTTCCCTTCTCCAGATTCTACTGGGGCAGATCAGATGTCATATGGGACCACATCGCATCCCTGTCGGCGCCCCATTCACTGGCCCCCAAGACTCCCAGGGAAAGAGGAGAGGGAAGCTCTGAGCCAGGTCTCTGTCCCACCAGGCACACAGGGGGTCTTTGGCCGCCGCTCACCCCTTTGCCCCATCAGGCCCAGCCTCCTGCCCGTCGGTGTGGGAGTCCTCACGGCGCCAGGCTCTTTGCACCCCGTGTTAGGGAAATGGCTGAGTTCCGCACCAGTCTGCAGAGCCAGGGGGAACTCTGCCCCCATCCCTGATTTTAATTAAGGACGAATGCATCCTGCAAGACTCAGAGGTTCAGTTTCTCTAGCCCAGACCAATGTGTCTGCGTGTCGGGCCCAGTCATCCCAACAGACGGTGCGCACGTGCCAAGGCGGCCGTTTCCCAGGGCCTTTCAGCACATGGCCACCCCGGGAGGCAAACAGGGAAAGTGGAGGATGCTTCAGAGTGAAAAATGATTGGGATTAAGAACGTGACAACAACACATTCAAGTTCTCAAATACCCAACGAACGAGATGTTTTCCATCCACAGTGTGCCCTATGTGCCTAACTAGAGGGTAACCCCCAAATAACACAGTCCCCCACTTCCCTGATGACATATATTTAACACTTCTTCGGCCGGCTCAGTAGGAGTGAGAAGTGTGGTTGCCTTGGAGGTAGGGGATGGGAATGGACTGGACGGAGGCCAGAGGGAACGTTTTGGAGGGAGTGACAGGTTCGATGCCTTCACTGGGTTGGTGGTGATCTGGGTGATTTCATCTGTCAGATTTCATTAGACTGCACCCTGAAGATCTGTGCGTGTTTGTGAATGTAAGTTTTAACTCAATGACAGAAGTTAGAAAGGTGAATTAAATAATATCTACTTATAGGGGCGCCTGGGTGGCTCAGTCACTAAGCATCTGCCTTCAGCTCAGGTCAGGATCCCAGGGTCCTGTGGTCCAGCCTCACATTGGGCTCAGTGGGAGGCCTGCCCCCCCCCACTCTCACTCCCCCTGCTTGGGTTCCCTCTCCCACTGTGTCTCTCTCAGTTAAATAAATAAAGAAAATCTTATTTAAAAAAAAGTACTTATAACATTTAACCTAACCATGCAGTCGTATACTTAAAAGTATATAAGAATAATATATTAATTTGTATTGATCTTCTCATTCACACATCTCCCAAAATGATTTTATGTAAATGTATTTCCTTGGAGATGAGCGTCTATCATGACGAAGCTACTTTTTAGTTGTTTTCCAGAGCATATCATCTCAAATTTGTCTAATTAATTTGAAATGCAGTACATTTTGAATCCAAGCTTCTTGCTGACGTTTTATGGCAAAACACAAGTGCTCATCTGCATAATATTGCAGCAGTTTTTCTCATTTGTCTTTTGATTATCCGTGATCCTCACTACATAAGCAACCTGTGTTTTGCTTTCTAAAATGAGCTTTAAAATATTTATCACAGTTTGACACACTTACACCCAAGAAATAATCCCTAAATCTGTATTAAATCTCATTTCCTCCTTCCTATTATTTCCTTCTCATGACCAAAACCAGCATTGATTGAGACTGTTTCAGGCTGATGTGTCTTCCCAGATTTTGTGGTTCAAATAAAGCAATTGAGGGGCATCTGGGTGGCTCATTCGGTTAAGCATCTGCCTTTAGCTCAGGTCAGCTTTTCCCTCTGCCTCTCTCCCCACCCCCTCACTCCCCACCCACTTGGCTCTCTCTCCCACTCTCTCTCTCTCTCTCTCAAATAAATAAATACAATCTTTAAAAGAAAAGTCCCAATTATGAAATAGTCTAAAAGAATAATAAATCCTAAACTACGAACGAGAGATTGGTAAAGGCAACACTCTCTTTCCTAATAATTTGAGGAAATAGACCTAATGTTATTTGTCTTTCGGTATTACAGTAAATTCTGGCATATGTGTTTAGACCAAAGATAAAATCAAGATTAATGCAGCAAATTTGGGGGTCTTATTTTATAGTTCATTATGAAAAGATTAGCACTGTGGGCTTAAGTTAGAAGTTTCTTTATGTAAAAATTTTAAGTTTTGCTCCCTACTGTGAATAGGGAAACTGAAACATTCTTGAATAAATTCAAACACACTGTTTTCTTCAAGGACATTAAAAATAAGAGTGATTTAAACAGATGATTCTGGGGTGCCTGGGTGGCTCAGTTGGTTAAGCCACTTCCTTTGGCTCAGGTCATGATCCTGGAGTCCCGGGATCGAGCCCTGCTTTGGGCTCCCAGCTCTGCGGGGAGTCTGCTTCTCCCTCTGACCTCTCCCTCTCATGCTCGCTCTCTCTCAAATAAATAAATAAATAAATAAATAAATAAATAAATAAATAAAAATATTTTAAAAAATGAAATAAAAAATAAACAGATGATTCTGGTTATAAATGGGTTTATAAACATAATCCTAAATTATGAATTACTAATTATGAATCTTACCAGTTGACCTTGAGTTCCACCTGGTCCTCAGCTGAAACTGGTGTGGTATGATGATGTATATAAAGAAGTCTTGGCTTTTTTTTCAACATTTCCTCAGTGTAGGCATCAAAATAGTGTCGTTCTCAAAGAAACCAACATGGGAGACCATACACTGGTTTCTGGGTGTTTTGTTTTAAATACTGTTTTTGCTCAGCACCATTGCTGCTGCCGTCAGAAGCAAAATCAGATGACTCCCCAGGAGCTCATGGGAATATAAGCTCCCATATGGCTCTGTCAGGGGGCTGCCCAACTTTTTTTTTTGGTAGCCTAATCCTCATTTTAAGTGACAGTAGCTGTAATAGTTGCTCTAGTTGGAGCCAAGATTGGGGACCAGAGAAGTCCTGCTAGATGCCTCTTCTCCTCTCTAGGAAGACGACTGTGGGGTTTTACTGCACCCTGGGAGTTCCACGGAACACAGTTTGAAAACTTCTGGCAGTGGACCGAGCATGAGGGCTTGTCTCAGAAGACCCCGGTTCAAAACCTGGGTTCTGGGCTCTGTGATTATTGGCCAGTGACTTAACCTTCATCTCAGCTTCCTCATCCCAACAAAGAGCATGAAAGCTCATCTCAGAGAGTAGCTACAAGGAGGCTTATAAATGTGCTTTAGAACCCGTGAAGTATAGGCTTTGTTTTGTTCCTTAAGTCTCACTGTCTCCTGGTCACATCTCAGTTGCGTGTTGTGTACCATCTCATCTCAGTTATTTAAGGACTTAGGATTGTTTGACCTCATGGATGTTGTCACTCTGTCCTTCAGCTCCATATCATCTACTGGGGAATGTACAAGGGGAAGAACCAACTTTGTTATCAGCCCTGCAATAAGGGATTCTGGGCTCATAATTCATTCTTGGGACAGACCACTCTGACATATTTCTCTTCACTTTCAGGTGAACCAAGAGAAGGGAAACTGTTCTTTCCAGAAAAACCCCACCCCCTGCATCATCCCTCGAGAGCAAGAAAATATCTTCCATACAATATTTGCCTTTTTCACGAAGTCTGGAAGAAAAGTCTTGGTAAGAATTTGCTTACTAGTTGGGTTAACATGGGTGGTCCTCACTAGCAAGACAAGTCTGAGATGAGAGGCCAGTGTTCTCTTTGGCATTTATTATTTCCTGAATCTGGTTTTAATCAGTTGGCATATAAAGTCACAAGGACTGTGGTCAACTCCTGTTTTCCAGCCTGAGGTTTCAATCAAAGTGTTAAATTTACACTCCAAATTCCACTGCCTGGCAAAGGGAAAACCTTTGCAGCCCCCCAAGCACAAAGTAAAACATTTCTCCAACTAGCGTGAATCTAATCAAGGGTTATGGTTCTCCTACAAGCACTGTGGAAAACTCTTGGGCAGGATGTGCTAGAACGAAACCTCTCTGTACCTGCGACTCAGCAGTTCCACTCCCCGGCATATCCCCAAGAGGAATGAGTATTTATGTCCCCCAGAACACATGGATAAGAATGTTTACTGTAACCTTCTCATAGCTAGAAGCTGGGAACAGTCCAGGTCCCCATCAACAGAACTGGTCGACTGTTGTGGTGTTAACTACACACAGGAATATTTCGGAATAACGAACAATACAGCCGCACGCAGCAACATGAATGAATCTCACAGACATTATGATGCCTGAGAAAAAACTTGAACCAAGGCACACACATGAAGTTCAGAGACAGCAAGATTAGCCGTGGTGTTGGAGGTCAGGATAGTGCTTAATCTTGAAGGAGTATCAACAGGCAGGGGCATGAGGGGAAAACTGCTTTAAGTACCGGAGATGTTCTGTATCTTGATCAGGGTGTAAACATGTACAATATATCAAGATGGACCCTTAAGTTTTATTCCATCTACTGTACGTAAGTTGTACCTCCATCGTTTTAAAGTGACGGTATTGAAGTGTATGCTTTCCCAAAGCCTCCTTTCGCCCATGTATTTGGGGATGTCTCTTTAGCTCCTTATTTCAGGCTGGGCACATCTCCCTCACATTTTTTTTCTCTCTCTCTTTTTTTTTTGTCCTTAAAAAGAAAGTAGGACTGTTTGCCACTTGGAATATGGGTGGCTCAGTTGGTTAAGTGGCGGACTTTGGCTCTGCATTGGGCTCCCGGCTTGACGGAGAGCCTGCTTCCCCTCGCCCTCTGCCTGCTGCTCTGCCTTCTTGTTCTCTGGCTCTGTCTCTCTGTCAAACAAATAAAATCTTTAAAAATATATATATATATTTTTTTTTATCCTATATATATGGGGTTTGGGTTTGTTTTTTTTTTTTTTGGTTTTGAGGGTTTTTCTTGGTTTTGTTTTGTTTTGTTCTTACTTACCTAGTGCTGATGATACAACTAGTTTTAAAAGCCCTTAGAATTGTTAGGTACATTGATATCTAGTCGTTTGACGGACACAACTCTCTCTCAGTCTTGTCCCATCCTTGAAACATCAGAAACGTATGTATATACATTTTGGATCCTACCTTACATGTAAGGAGAATTCCTCTTTTGTAACTTTAATTTGGGATTTAGGTCTCTATCGGTGACTCACTATTTTCTGGTCAAACCCGTGCTTTTCTTTACTCATGTGTTTTCATGAGTCCTGGGACTGCCCAGCCCTCTCCTGTACTCTACCTGGGAAAGGAGCACAGACATACATTTGCCTCTGCACATGCAAAAATGACATAATGTAGGAAACACATCTTTGTTCAGAACTCATAAGGAAAATGCTTTTGGAATATGTAAATGTGTTTGCTTTTGAAAACAACCATTTCTTCTTGTGAAATCCACTTTTTGGGGAGGGTAAACCAGTGGGTGGCTTTTACCCATTGGCTTGACAGAAGTCTGTTCCGGTGCCTGTGGGGCAGGAAATCCCTCTGTTGCCCTCTGGTGGCAAGAAGGAATGACTGCACCTTCCCCTGGAATTCCTCAGTCGGGGATCCTTCTAGTGACCGGAATAGAACCTCATGGAGCCCTCTGCTTCATAAACGGCTGTGCGTTTGTCTTTGTTTTTAATACCATTTGATAGTTCTCTGATTTTTCTTCTCAGGACTGTGAAAAACCAGGAACTTCTTGCCTAACAATGTACTGTAACCTTAGTGCGCTTGCTAAAGAAGAAAGTCGTATTATAGACATTTACCTGCTGCTGAACACAGAGATATTGAAAAAGGTAATACCTGGGCAGCTGCACTCTTTGGGCTCATTTAAAGCATCAGAGTGGGTTTTTCTCAGAACTCTGCCTGCCCGTTTTAAAACTTTTCTGGCAAGTTCCATTGGTAATTTGCTGCTGGAGGATGCTGGGGGGGGGGGGGCGCACGGATAGCAGACCCTTGCTATTCCAAGTGCGCTCCGAGGACTAGTAGCATCCGTATCACTTGGGAACTTATTAGAAATGCAGATTGAAAAAAGAAAGAAAGAAAGAAAAGCAGTATCTTGGGCTCTGTGACTCAGATTTACTGAATCAGCATCTTCATTTTAATAAGCTCCCCAGGTGTTTTGTCTGCACATTCAAGTTTCTTGGACTTTAGCTTGCATCAGAATCACCTAAAACTTTGTTAAAGTGCAAATTCCTGGCAGTGCAGTTTGAGATTCTGTAGTTCTGACAAGCTCCCAGTGATGCCGGTACCACTGCTCTCACTCTAAGTCAGTGGTTGGGCGCCTGGGTCGCTCAGAAGGTTAAGCCTCTGCCTTCAGCTCAGGTCATGATCTCAGGGTCCTGGGATCAAGGCCCACCTCAGGCTCTCTGCTCAGCAGGGAGCCTGCTTCCTCCTCTCTCTCTGCCTGTCTCTCTGCCTACTTGTGATCTCTCTCTGTGTCAAATAAATAAATAAAATCTTTAAAAAATAAAATAAATCAGTGGTTGGCAGACCTTTTCTGTAAAAAGCCAGTAGTAAATATTTCAGGCTTTATGGTCCATACAGTCTCTTGCCACAGCTCAGCTCTGCCATTGTATTATGAAAGCCTCCTTAGGCAATACTCAAAGGAGTGGGCATGTTCCACATTGGCTGTGTTCCAATAGAACTTTATTTACAAAAACAGGCAAGGGTCCAGATTTGTCCCATGGGTGGTAGTTTGCCAGTCCTTTGTTTGGACGACACCTTATTTTAGAGAAGTCCAACTTTTGAATTTCAGGTGACTTTGTTAGTATGAGTTTATTATATCAAAAGTGGCTCATTTAAAAACACCTCAGTCTGTGAATTAGTGGTTCTTAAAAAAAATGTCAGACAAATTCACTGATTTATTTTAACAGAAGAGCTGCTGAGTACGAAAGTCTACGTCCAACCAGATGCTTTAAAAATAATCACTTATGAAGATAAAACAAAATATGTCTGTTAGCTACAGAGATTCTATTTATTTTATTCTAGAAGAACTTCATGTGTTCAGTATAAACCTGAATGAATATCTTTAGAAAAGTCATCGTAATGTTGGTTTTTAAAGTAGGCGTGGCAATAGCACGCTGACTTGGGAAATCCCGGGCAGGAGGGATACAGGCTATGCAGTTCCGTTCTCTCTGGTTTCCTTTGCAGGGAAATCAGTTTGGGGTGCGTTGGGCTCTCGCAGCTGTGACTCCCTGTTGTGCTTCTCCCTAAAAAAGGACAGTGTTGGGAGAGGAGCAGGCAGGAGCCAGAGCCCCAGTAGCTGCCCTGAGATTCTGGGAAGGGGGTCTGGAAGCCCCCACATCACAGGAGTGCCTCCCCGGCGGGGATCCCCAGGACCCTGCATACTTAACCTGTCCTGTTCATCTTCTTGACCAGGGGCCCTGGTGACAGGTTTATTCCTCACGCGGCACTCATCACTGTCGCCAGAGCCCTCATGATGGCCCCAGGGCAGGAAGCCTCTCTGATTCCTCTTACCCTTAACCCAGATGTTGGCTGCTTGCACTCCAGTCATCTGTCCTTAATTTAATCGCAAGACCTAAGGCCTTTCTTGCATCCAGCTCTGCGGCCTCTCTGTGTCTCTCTCTCGCAGTGATCCGTGGGGACCCTTTGCCAAGGGGCATGTCCCACTGACTGCTGACCCCAAGGGCCATCCCAACCAGTCTGCACCCCAAGACACAGCTGTAGGATGTCCCCTGTCGCTCTTTCAGTCTCCTTCCCCCTGAAGGTGCCCTTTCTACAGAAACCAGAAATTCCAGGTGCAGAGGAAGGCCTAGAATGAAGCCTACCTAGAGCCAGATGGGGCCCCAGCTGCTCCCGGAGCTTGACATGCAGAAAGTCAGTGCCCTGACGCCAGCCACGACCTCCTTGGGCAGTGAGCGCGAGCCGGCTCTGGGAGCCCTCTGGCCGTGCCCCAGCCCTGTGGTTTGCCTGGGCCTACAGTCCTGTTTATTTTCCTTTGACCTCAAGGTCTGGCCCCAGACCTGGGAATTTGAGGTCTCACTGTTTGGATCTTAACAAGTTTTTGTTTGAAATGAAGCTTCCCAGAAGCACTCAGAATCGGTGTTATCGCTGTTTTAAAAGAAGAGCAATAGTCAGTGCGTAGAGCCCGGCTAAAGGCCACAAAGTGCCATGCCCAGGCGTCCTCCCAGGAGGGCCTCTGTGGTTTCTTCCGCAGAGAGGAGCAGAGGGCTCCCTCAGAACTTTTTTCTAGGAGGGGGTCCTTCGCTTTCACTTCCAGAAGGTAGGTTTTACTGGAAGTGGGGCAGAGCTGGCATCTGATGGGCACCTCCCTGTGGAGCAGGCAGGCTGAGGAGACGTGGGGGGGTGTGCCCCACCGCCCCCACAGGTGGGCTGCCCGCGCTGTTTGCACCCGGGGTCAGTGCAGCACGGACCGTCTGCACCAGGGGCTCAAGGTCCTGACCCTTCCCTGAGCCATAGTTTTGCCCTTTTCCCAACTTCCTCCTCCCTCAGTGCCTGGGAGTCATTTTCTCATGATCTGGATCTGAGCCCCCACCAAGCCTGGCGACTGCCTCTGGCTGGTGGGCGCTTCCTGAGTCTTAGAGGAGCCCACGCCCACCCCAGTCTTCTTGCTCTTCGAGCCATCGCCTGATTGATGAGCCAGACGTTTCCCTTTCTCATTCTTCCATCCGGTACCCTCTTTCTGCGCTAGATGGCTTTGACCCCCAGGCAGCTTCATGTGAGGGCAGAGAAAGAGTTAAAAGTAACTCATGTAAAGGGTTTGAGGGTTGTGGTCAGAGCAGGAAGATGCTTGAGAAATAGAAATCAGATGCCTTCTACGGAATGCCAGGCCTGGATTGTTGTGCACAGTTAAACAGCTTTATTTATTTTCTGCTCTTTGTGAATATGTCAGTATCGATATCCAAATATCTGGCTCTTACCACTTGGAAACCACAGCATACAAACTTTCATGTATTGAGGATGGGCAGAACTTCAGTTTTTCGGCATCCACCATGGCATGAGAGAATTCGAGAAAGCTCTGGAAAGCTCTGCTTCATGTGGGTGCTGGGAATGGGAAGGTAATTCGTTCGGTGATAACGTCTTTGCCTGCCCACGTGGAATCTTGGAATTTAGTTCTACCCGCTACATTAAGGCCCAGACGTTGTCTCTAAAAAAGAAAGAAAATAAATAAAATGGGTCACTGAGTCGTGCTGTTTCTTCCACAGGACAGCTCGTCCGTCATCCAGTTTATGACCCGAGCCAAGGTCAAAGCAGACCCTGCTCTGCGGGTGGTGGAGATAGCCAATGGGAACCCAGAAGAGATGATGGTGAGTCAGCCGTGCCTCGAAGAGCCCTCCTCGGAGGGTGAGGGAATCTGGGTGGCGTGGGGCTGGAATTTGAGGATAAAGGACAGTCTCGGGGCCACGATGTCAGCTTGTGGTAGACCCAAGACCAGGCCTGCCCTGGCTCCCCGGCCCCCCGGAGAGCTTCTGCGGTCCGCTCTCGTGATAGCACTGTTCTTTGCGGTGCCACCGTTCTGTGAAAGCTCCCCACTATGACCGGCCAAAGGAAAAATAGAAAGTACCCTTGACAGGGCTTGGATTTCCACTCTGAAAGCCAAAACTATTTTTATCTTTCTCAGACCTTTCCCTGAAACTTCATCTGCCTCCCCGATCACACTGCTCCATGGATAAACACTGGGCGGTTTAAAAACAAGTTGTTTGAGTAACTTTAAAGAGGTCACATCCAGATTTCCAAGCCCTAGAACCTTCTTTCATTCTGTACGCCCATGTCCTCTATAAAGTGCAATTGGGAGGCAGCCTCAGAGAATAGGAGAGCGCAGCAGCCGGGGGGCTTGGACATAGGGGGTGCGGCAGAGGCTGGAGGGGAAGTGTGGCCTATGGATGGGAGGCACGTCCCTGACACCCACAGTCAGATCCTAGGCACATAGAAAGGGGACACAGCAGCCTTTGAACCGGTTTTGCCACTGAGCTGGGCAGTAACGCTACCTTTTTGTGCTCCTTCTCTGGAATCTGTCTCAGGGGACTCTAGCAAGAGTCCGTGTTGCTGGGAGAAACTTACCAGTGTGATAAATTCATTCCCCATCAGCAAGGGAAACAGCACATCTAAAGGTTAGGACAGGGAGCCCAAAGCCCGCCCTTTTAAGACCCTAAAACAATAAGTCTCTGGGGACCACCACGACACCTCAGTCCTGCTCCTTGTGTGGGGAGCGGGACACAAGCACGTGGGCTGCTCCAGCATGAATGTGGCTCTGTGAAGTAGGGAGGGATGTTAGAGCCGCACTGGGACCTGGGCTCAGTGGGAGGAAGGACCGTGCGATGCTGAGCCTGACTCCGCTGCTCACAGTGAGGAACTGGCCGGTCGTTCATTTTAATAATAGAACCTGAACGGGACGCCGGGGAAAGGCTCTGGCGTCTCTCACCCTCCAGGATGAGTTTTTCTGGCGGGTCAGGTATTTGGAGCCGGCTCTTGCCTTCCCCTCCCTGCCTTTTGGCCTTTGCACGGCTAATTCAGACCCTCACCTGGGAAGCGAAGGAGAATGAGATTCATCACTCACTCTCATCACTCTGGTTGAGCGGCTTCTCGAATGCAGTCCATGCCTGCAGGAGAGTTTTGGAACGTTTGGGTAAAACACGTAATGTAGACCAGTTAAGAGCTAGTGGATGTAGTTTAGCAGATTTTCTACAGGTGGAATTCCTTGTGTAGATGGAAAAAAAAAAATCACACAGGCTGTTCCCAGCCTCCAATGAGAACACGGAGCTGTGGGATCCGGGAAGATGTTAACATCCCATCGTGAGCTTCTGAGTCATCTGTACGCCCCCAAAATACCACTTCCATTAATTACCGTTCCACTTTGAGCACTGTGGTGATATTTCCATTGTCAAGAGTTCTTTGGAAGAAGCTCTCATTTCCACTGATTTTTCTGCAGCACTCAGCCATCAGAATCCTACAGTTTAGCCTTACCCTTCCTTTCCGGCACTTTACCTTTTCAACCATGAACTAAGATGAAGTCTTACAATCTGTTCTCAACTTTCCTAGCAGGGAAAAAAAAGTCTGTTCTGAGTAGGAAGGTCTGCTTTTTTAGAACAAACACGTTCTTCCCTGCCTGAGTCTTTGAATGCATGGCTTTCTGTCGGCTGTCTATTTGAGGGGAAATTTCCATGGAGCATAGCCATCAGATTTAAACCAGGCAGAATTTCACAAGATTGTAGATTAGGTACCACATTTTGAGGGCCTTGGAATGAACAGGAAGTGTACAGGGCAGCGTGTGGGTGAGAAGAGGAAACTAACCACTTAATGTGTGCGTGGCGGTCAATTTCATCAGTACGGACATCACCTGATTTTCCTGTGACCCTTGGGGTCTTTTGTTCTTATGCTATGGTCTGAGTAATACTTGACAGAGCATTGGGGTGAATAACTAGAAGTATGTACTGGATTCTTGAAGCATCTGCCCTGGTGATAATAAATAGATCTGGGAGTACTTTTCTGGGTCAGGGATTAGCATCTGTCCAAGACCAACCCCACTAAGCGCCCTGGCTGTGTGCAGAACCACACCTGAGAGTTCCCGGCGGACCGGTGGGGTGGCATTCCGGACCACTTTCCAGATGCCAAGAGTATGCTGAATTTCCTATTCCTATTCAACCCAGCCCTTCTTACTTTGCAGGGAGAGCTGCCAATGACTAAGGCTAAAAAATCTGCCAGGGCCAACCAAAAATCTGGAGAATCAGCTTTGCCACTAGGAGCCACCAACCCCAGCTCCCTTCTCAGGCTGGATGGGAAGCTTGTAGGAATTACATAGCAAACCTATTTTCTTGATATTTTCAAGTAGCAGAAAATACGCTACACACATATATCCCCAGATGAATACGTCGTTGCCAGGTGGAGTGGGTACCAGGCTGAGATCTTAGGAGCGAGCAGGAGGGACCGGTGCTGTCTCATTTCAGCAGAATCGGAATGGTTCAAAGGCTATCTGGTGGTTCTTAGCACCGCCAGGAAGACTGGAGAACCAGACTGGGGACAGGAGAGGAGTCAAGATGCCTGAGGAGCCAGGAACCCCAGGCTCAGTCCAGCCAAGGGGAGAGCCCGGCATGTGCCCTGGGCACAGCCGTCCCTGCCTGGCTTCTCTCGGCCTCTTGCTCTGCGTTGGGCAGGAGCCTCCCGCTGGCTGAGGTTGGGTCCCTATTACCAAAGAGACCACACCGCAGGGAAAGCAGATCAGCGGCACTTTGGCCTCACCATTGCCCCGAGACTCACACAGAGGAGGACCCCCGAGCACCGGAGGGGCAGTCATAACAGGACCACTCAAAAGTGGCAAATGTGCCCTCCCATGTGCTTCTGTAATCCTGAGGGTCAGTATTGGACCGGCTAAGCCCTATCTCTCCTTAGAGCGCCCATCCAAGCCAGGGGCCCCGCCGTTCAGTCATTCAGACCACTTTGTTGGCCAAGCTGCAGCCTTAGTGAGAAAATGTGAAAATCTTTGTCCAAAGATGGTTAAGGAGTCTTTGTATACTTCTGCCTTTTTTTTTTTAAATGTGCTTGAATGAGTGCTGTTTCCTTGCTTATTGATCAGGGCAAATGTTTGGGGCCCTCCACCTCCTGCCACGGTGCATGGGGACCGTATGTCCGCATCACCCCCCCACACCGCCCGCTGCCGTCAGCACCCCTTCTGCAGACGGGAAGATGGGTCAGGATTCTCGCAAGCGCCCCCACCTCCCCATCCTGGGTTAGAATCACTAAGCCTCTTCCTCTAGTGAACGAAGGGCCTCTGACACTTAGGAAGAAGAGATGACTTGTCTGAGACCTCACAGTGACTGAGCTAAGAACGGTGCCCAGGACCCTTGACGTCCCACAGGAAGGCGCTGAGCCCACAGGGGTGAAAGGGCCTGGATGAATGCAAAGGATCCAGGAGGGAAAGGAAATCACTGATTCGTTTTAAAATATCTCTGTTAAAACCTCCCGGGTGGCCTCGGAGCCTGGCCAGCTCCTTCAGACTGGACCCGGCTGTCCTCAGCCCAGAGGGGGCTTTCCCTTCTCGGTCTAATCAGACCCCAGAATGAAGCCTCAGGACCGCGGCCATGCTTTCACTTCTAAGGAAAGCTGTCCTGTCAAGCATTCATTGACTGTCTCTGAAGCCATTTCAGTTCAATGCCCAGGCTTGGCCCCTTCGAGAAGTCAATCCTCTGTGGAGACGGAGTGCTGCATCTCCCCCTTGCGAGTAAGAAGAGACCAGATTCAAATCCACCTCCTCGTGTCCCAGCTGTGTGACTCTGGGTGTCAGGTTGGCTCTGCGAACCTCAGTTTCCCCGCCCACAAGGCAGGAAAGCTGCTTTCTACTTACTCGAGATTTCCACCTTTGTTCCACACCCTACCATTGCGCCTGAACCAAAGACACAAGCCGGGGCGTCTCAGCCACAGAGGCATCGCCTGGCATGCGTGGTAAACAGAGGTGACTCCAGAAGATGCCACTTACGGTCCTTTCATTGGGCCGCTTCCTGACACAAGCTTTACAGTTTTTACAGTCACCTAGTAGTTTGCAACTTGTGCTTTTCCATTTATGTGGCCAGTTACAGTTAATATTATGTTCACATGGCAAGAGAGGTTTTCCCCCTTGAAGCTCAAGTTACATTGAGATATAGGATGCAGAAGAGAGTCATCGGAAGGCCCCCACCATCCCCGTCACGTGCCATCATCCGAAGATGGTCCTCCTCTTCACCCCCCACCCCCACAAGCGAGAATTCACCTGTAATCATTAATCGTAAGGAAGCGAGCGGTAGCCCAGCAGTTTGCCAGGACGTGAGCCTACTTCCTAGTAGCCACCATTTGCGTATTTACTTGATGAATACTTATCGGGTGCTTGCTAAGAGCCAGGTGCTGTACCAGGCACTAGGGATTCAATGGGGGACAAAATAAACACAGTCCCTGTACCCCCAGGGCTGACTGAGACGACAACAAATGGTAAACAGGGAAGCAAAGAGGATTTCATTTCAAACTGAGGGTTAGTTCTATGGGACTCATCTGCTTTCTGTTAAAGGGGGTCAGGGAATCTTTCTCCAAGGACATTGAGACCTAGAAAGAAGAAGTTCGCTGGCCAAGAATGGGGAAAAGCACCCCAGTTTTCTGGGAGAGCTACCTGAAGACCTGAACAGCCCACCATGTTCATGGCTCAGAGACCAGTGTGGCAAGAGCCCGGGGAGCTGCAAAGACATCCTTGGGGGGACGCGTAGGCAAGACCGTGCCGTGTCACGCAGGAGGCAGTAGCGAAGGGAAGCCATCGAGGGCTTCTGTTTGAGGCAGGGAACCCTCGCACAATGCAGGGGTTAGGGCACCGACCCCTGTGGCAGTCAGAAATCTACATATAACCTTTGTCTCTCCAAAAACGGAATGACAAGTAGCATACTATTGACCAGAAGCCTTCCTGATAACATGAACAGTCAATAACATGTATTACCTACTCTCACTATAAAGTAAGCTAGAGAAAAGAAAATGTTATTAAGAAAATCAGAAGGGAGAGAAAATACATTTACAGCACTATACTGTGTTTATCGAGAAAAAAATCCACATAAAAGAGAAACCGCACTGTTCAGACCTGTGTAATCCAAGGGTTAACTGTGTAATCTTTAAAAATCACAGGCTGCCAGGGGACCTGGGAGGCTCAGTTGTTGAGGGTCTGCCTTCGGCTCAGGTCATGATCCCAAAGTCTCGGGATCGAGCCCCACTTTGGACTCCCTGCTGGGCGAGAAGCCTGCTTCTCCCTCTCTCACTCCCTCTGCTTGTGTTCCTCCCTCTCTAGCTCTGTTTCTCTCTGTCAAATAAACAAATATTTAAAAAAAAAAAAGTCACAGGCTGCCTTTGGAGTTGGTGGGTCATAAGGAAAGGTAGACCTAAGAAGGCTAAGTGGAAGCTTGTGACAGTTACCTGGCAAGAGGTGATGGTGACAGAGGAGGTGGAAATGGACAGGTAGACCTATCTCCATAAAGATGTAGCAATTCGTGCTGGTCATTTGTGGGGAATACCTGTCCGAAAGGGCTGGGAGGGATCTAAGGATATTCTGAGGCAAACCCCCTTGCCTGGTGTGCCCACATGGGCGGTTGAGTTAATAGGGGCTCTCACTGCAGGAAGAGGTGGCCAAGGACAGGATGAACCCCATGGAGAATAAGCCTCTCCTCTCCTTTCCCCAAATCCTCAAGAGTCTCAGTCAGTTTATCCTAAACCAGTGATCTCTGGTTTTCATCATGACTGTCATCATCATTGTTATTTTCGTAAACAACAGAACCCTCTTCTAAATTGAAATATGCTCTGGTCGAATCAGGGCTGGGGGAACCTCGATTTAAAAAGTCCCCAGTTTTTTATCTCCATTTCCTTTTTTTTTTTTTTCAGATTTGTTTATTTATTTGAGAAAGAGAGAGAGCATGAGCAGAGGGGAGGGGTAGAGGGAGAAGAGAAGCAGCCTCCCCACTGAGCAGGGAGCCCAATGCAGGGCCCGATCCCAGGACCCTGCGATCATGACCTGAGCCAAAGGCAGATGCTTAACCGACTGAGCCACCCAGGTGCCCCTTTATCTCCATTTCCCTTGGCGACCTTAGAGTTCTGCTGTGAAAGGTGGCATTTAGGACAGGGCTGCTGTCCACTCCATTCAGTTCTTTTACTAGACCTGAGTTGAACATTTCTCCTCCGGACTTGCATTGCGCGCGTGCGCGCACACACACACACACACACACACACACACACACACACAGGCGCGCACACACGGCCGTGCACGCGGCACGGTGTGGTTATGTGCTGAGGGCGCCTTGCCGTAGAGGTGAGGTCAGGCTGCACAGAAGGAGGCGTGACCCTGAGCAAGCCCCAAAGGGGTTTTCTAAGTGCCAAGGGGAAAGGGCAGACATGCCACAGGAAGTCACATGGGTCCTAGGCTAGACTCTGGAGAAGCAAACGTGAGACGAGCCCAGGAGAGAAGTGAGATGCCGGGATAGGGAAGACAAAGGAGAAAAGGAAGGATGAGACTTCCAGGGTCCCTAGCCTCAGCCTGATGCTGTGGGGAACTCTGGAATGCAGAGAACACCCCAGACTGTGTCCACCTTGAAGTGAGGGAGCTGGGATTTCAAACCTGCTTGTCACTGGCTGGGGGCAGCCCCAGGAAGAAGCCACGGTCCCTTGCCCTGTCCCCGAGTAGCCTAGGGAAAGTGGCCTCGAGATCATCTACCGGAATGTCCCAGTGTGCGTAACGACTTCGTCGTTTTAGATCCCAATGTGTATGTCTAGTTCCGTTGATGTGTCCAGCATTTGATACGATTAGCTCTGGTGACCCTCGAAGCTGGGTATCGGTCCTCTCCTCTCCTGTTGGGGAAACTGAGGTGCCACGGCCCATCAGGCTCAGAGCCGGGCTGCCTGCCGGGTTGGCCTGTTTGCAAGTCCTGCGTCTTCCTTAACCCCGCGCTCCCCTGCCCTGGGCCGGCCTGTGGCCACGCGCCCACACACGGTGAGAAGGCCGTGCCCAGCAGGCGGTAAGGGTCACAGTCATGGGCAGTGAGCCACGGCCCTTGGTCTTTAAGAGCGACCGTTGGCTCTGGTGGCCTGAGCGGCACATCCTGTGCAGACTGGAGGCTCTGCTGATCCTGGAGCTCTTCCCGCTGTGCTGGGTGCCCTCCGCAGATGCATGGCTCCTCAGCCAGACAGCCTGGAGGGAGACGAGCTGTCCTCCCCTCCTCCCTATTTACAGCGGTCATGAGGAATAGCCACAAGAGGGGATATAAAACCTCTTAGCGCACAGTCCAGAGCTCAGTAAGTTCCCAACATGTGACCCATCATAAATAACAACAAAGGAATTAGTGCCGTCCTGTCTCATTCCCAGCCCCCCTCCCCGCACATCAGAACAGGGAAGGTTCCTCTGAAGCCCGGCCCCGGTGGCCACAGCGGGTCTGACACCTCTGCGTGTCCTGGTGCAGGGCATACAGCCGGTCTCACCAGCCGTGCGGTGTATTTTCTGCTCCTTGATGTCTCCATAGGTCTCCCTGCTCCCCCGAGCTGTGTGCTTCCCAGAGGCTGTGTTCTGAGAGCGCTTGAAGACATGTTTCTGCTGAGATCACTCCTTCCAGCCCTGGTGCCCTTTCTCCGTTCTCCCCCCACACCTCCAGTGGCTGTTAGACGTAATCCGAAGCAGGTGGAAATGTCATTTCGTTGTCCCAGATGTTCTTCCCTTTCCACTTTTTATTGTACGTGAATTCCTTTTCTGTGAGACAGCATCTCGTCACTGCAATTGACCCTCAGCTGACCTGGGTCTGAGGTTGAACCTCCCTCCGGGGAGCCTCAGCACTGGAAGCCCTCGCCCTGCAGAGGCCGAGGCCCGGTGCACCCACTGTGGTCACTCCTCAGGCCTTGCAGAGACCTGGGCATCGCCAGCCATGACGTGAGGCCTGTTTGCAGTGGTAGGAATGCGAACGTTTCCAGAGACACAGAGTGAATTGAGCACCCTGGTCTGGCTTGCCAGCTGCCTCAGCCTGGAAGGTGGCTCTCGGAGGTCCCCTGACACCCGCTCGCCAGCCCCAAGTGCCTCCGACTGCGCAGCGGCAGACAGGACCGCCCGTATCTGGGAAGACTGTTGTCCCAGCCCGATGTCCTGTGTCCTGCTCAAAGCCTCGGTGGAGACAGACCCCGAGCACGTAAGGCCTCCAGCCTCAGTCCACGTCCGTGCCATCCTCCGTCCCTCCGCTGCTCAGAACTCTGCCCCTCCCCGTCCCTGCCAGCCTCCACCACCAGCCTCCCTCTCGCCCTCAGTCTCTTTCCCTTTCTCCTCCCTTCCTCTCCTACTGGAAGCATACAGCTCCCAGCGCCACTTTTCCTGCTGTTTGTTCCTTGAACCTCTTCCCACCCCGCCCCATGGGAAGTTCTCCCTTGTCATCTACAGTGGTTTCTCAGCTAAGTGCTCCTGGCGCACTGTGGGCCACATCCTTCCTACCCCCATCCCCATCAAAACCCTGCATCGCAATCCCATTCCTCTTTTTTTTTAAAGTTCTTTTTTTAATTTATTTAATTGACAGAGAGAGATCGCAGGTAGGCAGAGAGGCAGGCAGAGAGAGAGGAGGAAGCAGGCTCCCTGCTGAGCAGAGAGCCAGATGCGGGCCTCGATCCCAGGACCCTGAGATCATGACCTGAGCCGAAGGCAGAGGCATTAACCCACTGAGCCACCCAGGCGCCCAGTCCCATTCCTCTTAAGATAAGGCATATGATTCTTGACACAGCCTCCAGCCCCTCCTGTCTCTCCAGCTACATCCTGAACATCTTCCTTCATCTTCCTTTGGCTTCCTGTTCATTCTGCTTGCCCCAACCCCACAGTCTTCTGGCCCTGTCTCACCCCTACCAAGCATACTCCTGCACACACACTGTCCTTCTCCTTAGAATGCTGTTCCCCGGGCACCTGGGTGGCTCAGTCCTTAAGTGGCTGCCTTCAGCTCAGGTTGTGATCCTAGGGTCCTGGGGTCAAGCCCCACATCAGGCTCCCTGCTTGGTGGGAAACCTGCTTCTCCCTCTCCCACTCCCCTCCTCCTGCTTGTGTTCCCTCTCTTGCTGTGTTTCTCTCTGTCAAATAAATAAAATCCTTAAAAAAATTAAGTAATGCTGTTCCCTCCCCCGCTTTTGACTCATCACCCCCATGAGGCTCAAGCAGTTCCCCAGGAGCTTTCTGACTGTCATCCCTATCTCAGAGTCTTTCATAACATGAACCTCTCTGTGGGGAACTTGTCAAAATTATGATTTCACATTTGTGTATCTAATTGGCCAGGATTCTCTAAAAGCTGGAAGCTTTTTGAGAACCAGGACCACCCACTTGATTCATCATGGAAGCCCCACAGTGCCTAGCATTTAGCAATTGCCACATAGACCTTTGTTGGATGGATGGATGGATGGACGGACGGACGGACGGACGGATAGGTAGATGGGGTGGATGGACAGACAAGTGGATGGACGGATGGATGGATGAACGGCCAGAACTCCCCTCTAAGAAATCATATTTACAAATACATTTTTGAGATCAGGAGACAGGAGGCATGTTCCAAGGCCCCAGCTTCAAACCCTCACATCCCTTGTTACAGGCTGAATCATCATCATGCTGCATCTCGTGCTGTAGCCAAGAGGACATTGAATTTAATTTATTAATGTGTGCATTCATGAATCACATCGTGAATCATGATCCTGGTTTAGGCGACAGGAGGCTGTGCATTTGAAACCTTGTTCTGTAAAAATTCTCAAGGTACTGGAGTCCATCACAGGAAGAGAAGGGGGTCGGTCAGGCTTCTTGGAACAGATGTTGGGGCCGAGTCTCTCTCTTTTTTCTAACTTGGCTTTAAAATGCTCAGTTAAGAAAAAATTTTAATAGCAAAAAGTAGGGGGGAAAATGCCCATAATACCTAAAAAGCACCTGTGTACTTTTGAAATGTCCTACCATTTTTCTGCAAAGCTGATGTAATCTAGATAGTAAATTGATATTCTCATTTTTTTCGCTTAATGTTGTAACATTTATCATTTTCCCCATGTTATTACCACGTTCTCAAAAGTACTTAAAACGTGGAAATCGGGCAAAAAGATGATTGCACGTCTTTCCAGTGGTAGCCTGGAACACCCCTGAGGCCCCAACCCAAACTCAGAGATGCAGCATCTCATTGTAACCGGGTTCCTCATGTCAATCTTAGACACACTGAAATCTGAGAAAAGGTTTAGCAGGCCTGCCTAACACTCTAGGGCCTGGACTCTGTGAAGTTACAAGTTGATTACAGAAGACTGATGAGTTATAAATGCCTTTTGCCAATAAAGGTGAAAATGATTTCTCTGTCTGGCAGAAAATAAAATCCCAAAAGTTGTACTTCAGTCCCCTGTGGGTGTTACCACGTTTTGTATCTGGTTTTCAGTTCCTCCTTTGAACTAGTTTCACCATCCTGCTGAATCCCCTCAGTAATGAATTAAATACATCTTTGGGGCCCCTGGGTGGCTCTCAGTCAGGCATCTGCCTTTAGCTGGGGTCATGATCCCAATCGAGACCCGCATCGGGCTCCCAGGTCGGCAGAGAGCCTGCTTCTCCCTCTCCCTCTGCTTGCTGCTCTGTCTACTTGTCTTCTCTCTCTATCTCGCTGTCAAAAGAGTAAATAAAATCTTTTTTAAAAATTAAAGACATCTTTAATAGGTGTTCACTCTGTATTTGTAGGAAAGGCATGTTTTCAACTTTTTTTAAATTGTGCTTTGACAGCCAGATTTCTTTTCATCCTTCTTAGTAGCTCTATGGAATTCCACTTTGTGATTGACCCTAATTATCTACTTACTTATCTGTTGCCCTATTGTTAGGCATTGAGGAATCTCTGTTCTGTACCAGTATAAATAATTGTGCAGTGAACATCTTTGGAGACAAACTTTTTCTCTATTCTATGTTTCTTCACCTTTGAGTAAATTTTCAAGTATAGAATTAATGGACCAAAGGATATGCACATTTTTAAGATAAGCAGTACTGGAGTTCGCCAAGGGGCCAAGAACTGAAGGGCATTGCAGCTGGCTGGAGCACGGGCCCCACGGGCACGATGATGCGGACTGAGTAGGATGTGAAGGTTGCCCAGCGAGGGGCTGACAGAGTAGGGGGGAGACCAGCATGTGAAGAGCCCAGGACCCTGACTGATGTGTTCACATCAAGAGTGTAAGCAGACAAGCCACAGAAGACATGCATTTTAGAAAGGCACTCCTAACAGCAGGGGGGCCTCCCTAGGATTCCCAAAATGATGCTGGGAGAGCAGACCAGGAGCTGACCTGGGGCAGAGACCAGGAATGGAAACAAGAAGACAGAAAAGATACGTGGAAAGTTCCAGGGGCTTGACCAGGGTCAGCAGCTCATCAGTGATGGAGACAAAGCCTCAGGGTCACTGCTTCTTGACTCCCAGCAGCTGCATCCTCCTTTGGGGTCTTATCTGAGATGTGACTTCTGAAAAACCCCAGGACACTCTTGATTTTCTCCCCCAGATGGGCTTATTAGAGTCTTGACATGCAGGGCCCAGCTCTGCCAAAGCACAGGAACACATCCAAGAAGAGGAACAGCATCACTAAAAATAAAAGATTAAACACACATTCCGGAGAAGTGACAGGGCATTCTTGCAGAATTTTCTAGACTAAACTGCAGTAGATACTCTTGACTGTGTCTGTATCCACAAAACCAGAGCTCCGGGGCGACTTTGCTGGGATGCAGATTTTTGGCAGCCAGGGGGAGGCAGGGTCCCCGAGAAGCCATCGGGACTCTGGAAAGAGCTGGGCTACGGCCAGCCTGCACTGCGCTCACGGCCTCCCTCAGCACCTCGTGTTACGTGACCGAGCACTGGGCGCTTTCACACCTCCCGATTTCCCCTTAGACCCCCATTTCGCAAAGGGGGAAACTGAGAGCAGTGTTTCAGTTGCCTGAAGTCATACCTCTTGGCCACAGTGCCTCCAGGCTCATCTGTACTAGACCCCACGAGAGAGTCTGCCTGTGGGAGGTGACTCAGGCCACAGCTTTCTGGGGTCAAGGACCCAAAGGTTTGCACCTGGCTTTAAAGACAGGAATCTCTAGCCTGGACCAGATAGAAAATAGTGGGCATATGATGACAGACTTCAGACCCCCTTTCTGGGCCACTACCTCCCACCCCCTTCAGGGCCGCTTCCTGTCTGAGAACCCTCTTGGCAGCAGTCCTAAGGGAGAGGGTGGATAAAGAGATTGTGGTGCATTCACTCCGGGCAGTCCTGTAGGGCAGCGAGCATAACCATGCTACAGCCGGATGAGTCCCCCAAACACGACGTTGAGAGAAGGAAGCCAGATACGGGGGGCCTGGGGGCTCAGTCATTAAACATCTGCCTTCAGCTCAGGTCATGATCCCGGGGTCCTGGGATGGAGTCCCACATCGGGCTCCCTGCTCAGTGAGGAGTCACTTCTCCCTCTTCCTCTAATCCTCCCCTACTCGTGCTCGCTGTCTCTGTCTCTTTCTCTCAAATAATTAAATCTTTTAAAAAAGAAAAGAGGGAGGAGAGAGAATATAATTTAATGTCTTCCAGGGGGTCCTGGGTAGCTCAGTTATTAAGCATCTGCCTTCAGCTCAAGTCATGATCCTGGGGTCCTGGGATCAAGCCCCACATTGGGCTCTCTGCTCCTCAGGGAGTCTGCTTCTCCCTCTGCCTCTCCCCTTGCTTGTGGCTACCAAATGAATAAATAAAATATTTATAAAAAGAAGGAGGAGGAGGAGGAGGGAGGAAGAAGAAGAAGGAGGAGGAAGAGAAGGAGGAGGAGGAAGAAGAAAGAGAAAGAAGAAGAAGAAAGAAGGAGGAGGAAGAAGAAAGAAGGAGGAGGAGGAGGAAGAAAGAAGAAAAAGAAGCCGCCAGACACAGAAATTCATAGTGTGCCATTCCAGATGACAGAAGCAGGTGCAGCTCATCTAAGTCCTGAGCAGTCAGGCTAGTGGTTACCCTCGATGTGGGTGTTAGTAAGAAAGGGGTGCAAAGAGGGCATCTGGGGATCCTGGACATGTTCTGTTTCTTATTCTGGGTGCTGATTACACATGTGTATTTAGTGTGTAATATATAAATAGTTAGTGAGCTATGCCCTTAGGTTGTGTTCGCTTTTCTCTATATATCTTAGACATCAGTAAATGTTTTTTTTTTAAATTACAGAGTAGGCAACCATGTGTAACCTCAAAAATAGCTTGCTGAGGATAAAAAGGCGAAAAGTCACCTTCATTTGTTAAGGATGGGCTCTGCCAGGTGTTAGGCCCCAGCTCTGTGTGCATTGTCCCCTTGAATGCCCTAGGGAGATGCTGTTGTACCCCTAGTTTGCAGATGAGAGAAGTGAGGCTCAGAGAAGGAAAGTACCTTGCCCAAGGTCACACAGCCAGTGAGCATGCGCCGGAAGGTGGCCTCCTTTCCATTCCCAGAATGACTGCTGTGTGCACGGGCAGCTTTCTTTCACTGGCCCCCAAATAGGAAGGGATGGTCTCTGCTCCGCCTGTTTTCCTTGAGATAATGTTCTGGATTCAGTGTCTGCTGGTGCAAGGTAGCAGCTCATCTGCGTCCTGCATAACCATCCAGCCCCTCCCCCAGCACGCACCTGCCGTCCCATCGCAGCTGTGGGGATGGAGGCGGCAAGAGCGAGATGCTGGCCCTTGCTGTCCTTATCAGGGCACGTACAACAGATGACCCGTTTAACCAGCGGGTAGTCTGTAAGAAGAGTCGCCATCAGCTAGGTGCTCTGTGGTGTGATGTTGGCAAGCTCAGATTTAGGGGGTTGGGGTTTGCTCTGTACTTAAGCAACACGGCCCAGAGCAAAAGGCTTGTCCTCTCTGGACCTCTATGATCCCCCTCTGTAAAGCTGGTGTTGAAGTCCTCGTGGGGGGGTTTTGTGCGAAATAGGAGATTGCAAGAAAAGCATCAAGCCTGATACAGAGAACCATTTGGGAAGAATCTGAGAGCTGGGAGCAAGGCCTGTAAGTCAGTACTGTGCCCCATCACTCCATGTGGTTCGGGGGGGATGGGGCAGAACAGCGGGCTCCCAGGGTAGGTGAGGCTTCTCGGCAGAGGTAGAGCCTCAGCTAGCCTCCAGCATCCAGCTGGGTTTAGATGGTTTTCCCCCAAGGAGGGGATGACCCAGCTTGGACAAAGACCTGGGGGCGGGGCGCAGCCCCCCAGGCCAAGGAGACAGTGACTGCCCAGCCTGGGATTTTCGTCTCTTTTGCAGCAAACTCAAGTGGGCAGTGGGTGGTAGGGTAGGTCATTGAGCTGCAAGGACACAATGGATGCTTGGAATTCTAAAGAACCAAACTCTACCATGACCAGGGAGGCAAAAACAGAGCCAAAGGGGACAGTTAGTCTTAATACATGCTGCACAATCGGTTCTCTGGCAGGCGGCGGGGGGACTGCCCCGTCGTCCACCAGTTTCCACAGTGTACGTTCTCGAACCGTGTAAATACGGCCCATTCCAGGCCACCACTGCCATGTCGCTAGATGTGGAGCGAGCACAGATCTACTGACCCCTGTTGGGTCTTGGAGGCTGATGGCCGGTTCCGGCACACAGCTGAGTTTCCATAGAACTTGGGGCGACTTGCCTCACTGCGGCATGGGCCGGGATCACAGATGGCTCCCGTGAAAACCCAGAGCCCAGTGCCTCAGGAGGGCAGGCCTACTGTGTGTGAAGCCATGAGACCGAGATAGGTGGTGTCGTGGCCCTGGTGGAGTGACAGTCCCTCAGGCAGTTGGCATTGATTAAATGAGCGCACTAAGCTACCCGTGAGGCAGACACCTGGCAAGAGTACAGTCTTATGTGGAGGGCATGGCCAGTCCTTCGTTGCAAAAGCCTCATAAAAGGGAGACTGTCGTTGCCTGAATCAAGAACAAAGTGCCTCCTCCTTGACTTTTACCACACGTATGTTCGCTTCACGAGACCGAAGTCAGGCTTGTTGGGACAGCCTTTTCCGGACCTGGGACTTGGCTTTCAGGGGCCTTTTGTGAAAAGTCCCTCAGTCTACAAACGGGAAAGGGCTGAACCAAAATCCAGTCTTTGGTGACCACAGTCTGGACACATCTGTAGTTCCTCCAAAGGCCGGGCCCGGGCCGGGCTCGGTCCACGACTGGGTACTTCTACTTGAGCATCATCCCCCTTCCGCTTTGCCTCCTAGGTGGTCTTCGAGGCCTTGCATGATCTGGAGCCTCGCGGCTACGTGGTGGGCTGGATCATCGCCATCAGTTTGCTGGTGGGGATCCTCATCTTCCTGCTGCTGGCTGTTCTGCTCTGGAAGGTGAGTGTGGCGGTCGCGGGGCCCCGGGAGCCCCCACGCGTGGGTGCCCAGCCCTCTGCCTCCCCGGAGGGGGAGCTCTCGGAAGAAGTTTCCGGTTAGAACGGGTACACTGGCCGGGAAGGCAGTGTCCCCTGCAGGCCCCGATGGAATCTCCGCTCCGCTGGAGGCCATTCACAGCCGAGGGCTGGACCTTTTAGGGGGACAGCAAACATCTGCCCTGCTCTGTTCTTGCCTTTCTTGCTGGTCCTAACAGGAGGCGGGGAGCCTGACTCCACAACAGAAACCTGGGGAGGAGCAGCATGGCTCGGGATGGCTCACCATTTACTTTGGGGAAAACACACGCGCGCGCACACACACACACACACACACACACACACACACACACACTAGCAAAGGGACTGCAGGACAATTCTTTGTTCTTTTTTTTTTTTAATATTTTATTTATTTGACAGAGAAACACAGCCAGAGGGGGAGCACAAGCAGGGGGAGTGAGAGAGGGAGAAGCAGGCTTCCCGCCGAGCAGAGAGCCCGATGCGGGACTTGATCCCGGGTCTCTGGGATCATGACCTGAGCTGAAGGCAGTTGCTTAACCAACTGAGCCACCCAGGCGCCCCCAAGTCTTTGTTCTTTACCCATGTGGAATATGAGAAGGGTTTCTGTCCTGAAGACTCTGATACAGAGATGAGCTAAAGGGGTCCATTCTCCCAACCCTTGTAGGTGAGCCAAGGGATAGATTTCTCCTGCCTCCTTCCCCAAGGAACACCTGCCCGTCCTTTTTGCCTCCCGTCACTTTCTCAAGGAGAAGGGGGTATCCTCACCCCAAGTCCAGGATGGTTTCTTTGCCTCACACTCTCAGAGATCTGGACCCCCTTCCTTCAGAGCCTCTGTATTCATCATTAGCAAGCCCAGGGTCCTTACCTAACGCAGGTGCGGGTCTCCCGCTGGGCGGTGCTGTCCGGGTGCGCTGGCTGCTCTGTGCCTTCTGGAACGGCCCCGGGGACCAGGCCTGAGCTCGCTGCCACCGCAGCTCTGCTGCTGCAGGGCTCCTGCCTGGTTCCAGAGGCAGGTGGAAATGGCCTCTTACATCATCGTAGATGGACGCTTTTGACTCAAATAACCAGCTGCTTTGGGATTACAAAATAATTTGTATTCATCCACCAGACATTGTAACAGGTCAGTGAGGGGGGAAAAAGCTCGTAAAACACTCAGGAGTCCCCATCCCAGAATAACCATGATGACAGTGTTGTTTCCTCGTGACCTTCCCCGCTAGGTACGGGTGTAGCTCAGGCACTCTCACGGCACCTACTTACGTTTGACTAGGAGGGTGAGTTTTCCAGGAATGTCCTCGATATATTTTGAGGTACACAATCTCTAAAGTCAAAGCCTTGGGTTCATCTATTTATCTGGGGAAAAAAAGTGTAATAAATATACTTTTATCCAAGAAGTCTAGAAACGGGAAAAACAGTGTTTTAATTCTACATTTTTCAGACTCACAGTTGGACTCATTGCTTTAAATTTAGAGCGACGTCACCTGAGAGAGTGTCTGGAGGTTTTATGAAAAATACATTGAGCACGTGACCTAAAGATAAGTTTATCTTGGGTTCCCGTGTCTTTCATGTACTCTTTTTCAGCCTGTTCTTCTCCGAGCACAGTACTGTGGACATCTTTCCATGTTGTTAAACCCCTTTTGGCGTGGTCGTGAGGCTGCAGGCACGCTCTCGCTTGCGTCCAAGCCGGGACGCGGGAATTTCGGTGGTTCCTGGTTTCACTCTGCCTTTAACGGTACCGCAGTGAATATCCTCAGAGCCACGTATTTGCACAAATCCTTTATTATGTGCTTAAGATGAAACCCTAGAAACAGAATTACCAAGTCAAAGGAAACACACACTTTAAGCCTTTTATTATATACTGCAGATTACCTCTAGAAAGGTTATACCATACCACCCACGAGCACTGTATCAAAAGTGTCCATTTTCCCATGGAACGGCCACAGAGTACCGTGTGGGAGGGAGATTGGCCCTCTCTGACCCTCAGTTTCCTCTTCAGTAAAACAGAGACCCTACTCTCCGGCTTGAGGTATAGAAAATATGCAGGCAAAATGCTTAGCCCTGAGCTTAACGCAGAGAAGCACCTGAGAAAAGTCAGAGGATGCTTCACAGATGAGGTGGATATTCCCTCCGGCAGGATGGAGAGGTGAGAAAGTACCCAGTGTTGTGGAGAGGTGTGTCGTGGCCCTGGGCTGTGACCACACCTGCTGCCGCAGGCAGTGGGAGGCGTGGGGGCCCTGGAGGCAGAGCAGTGACATGGCCAGATCTGTTTCAGGAGAGAGATCTGGGGACGGTATGGGGGCTGGGCAGTCGCCACGGATGGAGGGGAGGGGGGCAAATTTGAGCAAGCAGGACTTGGTGGCCAGTTGGACTGAGGAGGTCGGAAGGAATGAAAGTAGCAGTCCCTCGCTATTTTTAGCTGAGACAGTGGATGGTTTCCCTTGGCCAAAGTAAAGAGGGTAGGATTTGAAGTCTTTTTGGAAAAAGAGCTGCTTGGTGTGAGGCCTTCTGATTCCGTGGTGCCTATAGGAGACTAGCCTGAGCAGGGGGACGGCCAACAGAGGGACGTTCTTGTCACCTCACTCGTCTGGCCAGCTTTCCCTTCAGTGTCCAGGGCCCAACATACTTAGACGTCACCAAGGCCCTTTCTTTCAGTAGAAGAACAAACAAAGACAGAAATCCACACACAGCCACTTAAGCAAGAAAGAGAATTCTAACGATGCAAGGATATGCATGACTCCAAAGGAAAACCCAGAAAGCATCCAGAAACCAAGCCAGACAGCCCTCTCCTCCCCTCACTCCCTTCATCCCACACAGCCCCTGACCGCTGCCCCTCTGCACACCGGTCTCACGTGCTCCCCGAGCACACCTGCCTCTCCACACTTCCCTCTGCCCCTCCTGGGAAAGACAGCGCCACTGCTGACCTGAGTCCCAGCCCCCACCACTCTCATTCCCAGTTCTGCGAGCCTGGGGGAGAGAAGGTCTACCCCTGTGGCTGGAGGCAGGGGGTTGGGCCGAATCGCATAAAAGAAGGAAATTAGGCAGATACCCAAAGGCATTCACTCCTGCAAAGTTTCGTGGGGGGGGGGGGGCTGTTGCCCGTGTTGTGGGCTTTGATGCCATACCACGGAGTCACTGCTGCGTCACAAACTGCCCCCACATTGAGTGGCTTTCAACAGCCATTACATCATATCTTACAAACATATGGTGCAGAAATCCAGGAAGGATTTAGCTGGGTGATTCTTCCGCTCCCCATGACATTGAGTGGGCTCGCTTGGTGGCCTTTACCTGGTGGCCAATCTGGGCTGAGGGGCTCCCTCACACTGCTGGCACTTGCTGAGGACAGCTTGGAGGCCAGATTCAGCTGCGCTACGCCCCCCTTCTCTGTGTAGACTCAGAACCCCCCCAGGGAGGGGGTGTCTCTTCTTACTTAGTGGCTTAGTCCCCAAGAGAGCACAGCAAGAGCTGCTGGTTCTCTTAGAGGCCGACCCAGAGCTGGCCTAGGATAACTGCACCAGACTCTGGCGGGCAGAGCAGGCTCGTGCCAACCGGAGGCAAGGGAGGGGAAATTAGCCCCACATCTTAATAGGAGGAGTGGCAAAGGATTTGTGGCCACATTCGCTCTGCCGCCTTCATGAAGTTCAGAAATATGGGCAGACTCTTCCTCTTTTCCTTAAAAGTCACTAGGAGTTAAAACCTCCTCCCTCTTCTGTAGCGTCACAGGTAAAATCATGATTGAGCTCCTTTAGGGAAAGGGAATAAAAGTAAATCTTGGTGCAACATTCATGACTGCACGTGGCCTTCAGAGTGGAAAATCTCTTCAGGCAAAACCGCAGGGTGGGAAGGAGGTGGGCAGAAGGAGTTTCTTCCAGAAAAACCACTTCTTTCTTAAACGGCTAAAAATGATGACTTTAGGGGAAGTTGAAAATGGCAAGCAAAATGCAGGATTATTTTGAAGACCTACATAGTCCTAAAACTTCACCTACAGAGCCCCGTCCACTCTGACTCCCGTGTCTCCCACCTGAGAAGGTGCCTCTGTATAGCAAATCGAGATCTAATGCATTGACAGTCCAGGGTATAGAAATCCGTTGATTAGTTGGACTAGAGGCCAGCTTAATATTTAACTTCCATGGAGGTCTTCATGGTTTGGGCTGATTGCCATGGTGCGTGCGTACTTCCCTCCCTCCCTGTCAAGGGGAGGGCCACGGAGCGCTTCCTAGTCTCCACTGCCGACTGGGACCTCCTTCACGAGGGCCTTTGGAGACGACTGAGCCCCATTCAAGTCCTCTGCCTTCTGGAGATGCATGTCCTGCAGGTCCCCTGAGAGCTGCCCCTGACCTTGCTGCTTTGGTTGCTTGCCATGGCCTCAAGCTGATGAGCCAAAAATAGTGATCCCCGGAACGGGCCACGTGGACACCGACCGTCGCGTGGTGCTGAAAATGGAGCAGAGCGGGCGGCCGTGCTGATTTATTCTGTGCCGCACGGGCCCGTGGGTCAGCACGCGGTGCGTGTGGAGGGCGGCTGCTGACTTCAGCGGACAGCACCGGGTCCCTACTGGGTGACAGGCTCTGGGCAGAGGGACGGCGGTCAACTGAAGAGCCCTTACTCAGCCTGGAAGACCTCTGGGGAATGCGGTTAAGTGACCAGACATGGTGGCTGCACCAAGTACTCAAATGTGGAGAGGTGAGCAGGACATGGCCGGCTGCGGGGGCTGAGCCACCATCCCTTGAGCCCTCCTGCCAGTCCCTGGAGTGCTCCTAATATGCCCATCAGCCGATGATCATCTCCAGTAGAAACCCCTTACAGCTCAGCGGACGCCTTCTCCAGAGAGGGACCCCAGGCTCCCTGCCTACAGTCAGCCTCCCCCTCTGCCTCGGCCTCCGGCCGGCCCCAGGAAAGGGCCACCCACTGGCATCCCAGGCACTCTCGGGCTTGGCGACAGCAGGCCCTGGCTCAGGCACAAAATCCACAACCGGGGCCCCGAACTAACCAGACCCTTCTTCAAATACTGAAATGGATCCTAAGCGGCTTTCCCAAAGCGGGGATGTTAGCAGACACCGGGAGCTGTAATTTCAACTTCTCGTGTGAGGATTACATTAGCCTGCCAAGCCACCATGCAGGAAGGAAACTTTGAAATGTGAAACTCTTCTAAGGGAGAACAATCCAAGGTTCCCTTCTCCTTGCCTTTAGCTCCTGACGGGGTTTGAAGCTGCCTCGGCCGGGACCTCGTGCCTCTTCCCAGCAATCATAGAGGTCTGTTTATAGAAGAAAGTGTGATCGCCCAGCAGGGCTCACAACCTTGGGGGGGCTCACACATTAAGAAGTGCCTTCAAGCCCTGAAGCCAGCCTCTGAGTCAGGTGGCAAGAGAGTCGAAGATGTGGGCATGTCGTTCCTTTAGCAGAGGAAGCCTCATTTACTGAAACTCCTTCCCTCGGGCAGTTTGCCAAAACACACAGGCCACCCCTCACTGGAGGAGAAATGCTCAGCATCTCCCCTTCCCCGCCCTCCTCTTTGCCCCTTCTGCAAGCTGAGATGCCCCGGGGCAAAGGGACCACCCCCCCAGCCCAGTGACCAGGCCCTTCCCTAAAAGGCGGGGACGCCCCTGGCTCTCCCCCTTCCCAGGCAGGGAGAAGCCTCGAACCCTCTGCTGGGCCTGTTCCAAGAGCCTGCTGTTTTAAAGCTGGCTTCGGGCCGTGTTTCTATTGGAGGGCATTTATTTCTGACCCTAGGCAGAAACACTTAGGAACATAAATCTGTGAAATGGCTCAGAGAATGCATAAGGTTTGGCAGCCCCTCCAGGGGTCACCCGGTTATCACCTTCCCTCCAAGCAGACTGTGAGAACACATCCTTGCTTCTCCTCCAGAGAAAGAAGACACAGACACACGCGCACGTGTGCGTACACACGCACAAACATCCTTCACACTGTCTCAATTAAAACCATGTGCCAGAGACGCTCCGTGGGGACTTGTTTATGCTCCGAAGTAAACACTGGGCTGATGCTGGACATCTCAAACAGAGACAGTAAATACTCAAGTAACTGAAGAGGCCCATAAACATGAGGTTGCCAGTGAGTCCAAAAAAGGAGCGTGTCCGAGGTCCTTGGAATGGCTGCCCAGGGCCAGGAAGATGGGGGTGGGGATCTCACAGGAGAACAGATGCCTGGGAGTTGTGCAGCTCGTCCCTCACTCACCCCAAAAAGGCTGGGAAGGGAGAGGCTGGTGCAGACCCCCGAGCTCGGCCAGGCCTTCTTTCTTCCTGGGCCTCAAGCCTCCCACAACGCCTCCCTAATGAGGCTCTTCAGAAGAGATCGGCTCTTCCCCTCGTTTTCTGGCAAGTTTTGCATACAAGTTTACATCAGAAAGTTGTGTGAGTCTGTCAGAGGGCTCAGAGCTGCTCTGTGGGGCTGCAGCTCCTGTCAGGGCCCGGGGCGGACAAAAAACCAGAAAGCACCCTGCTGCCTCTCTTTGCAGCGGAGTGAAGCTGGGCTCGAGTCTCTCCTCCTCTAGGGCTCCCATGAATGCTTCCTCCACTACAGACAGAACAGTTGTAAACAGAGCCTTTTGCCCTTCAAGTGACAAGGCAAGCCATGGAAGGTTCCAGAAGCGCAGGACATCGGCTCCATTGGATTGGAACTGAGTGCATGGCTGCCGACGGTCGAGTTTATTAAACTCATCACCGGTCATTCCCAGTGAGTTCAGCTGGCAGCAAAAACAGTCTAGCCCAGCACGTCTCAAAGGTTTTCCCCAGAGTACCGTGAGCACCAACAGGAGCGAGAACGCATGCCGGAGACAGAGGAGGACCTCCCTCGTGAAAGAGATGTCTTTGAAGTCTCATTTTATCTTCATTCCCAGAATTGTATGACTCTTCATGTTTTACAACATATCCATACTTTAACATAAAAACAGAAAATCCAGTTTAACCCAGAAGTTCCAAAAAAACTCTGAAAGCGCAGTTGCAGTTCCGAGTTTGCTTTGGGGACCAACATGAAAAGCTGTCACTGTTTCAGCTGAGGTCCAAGACTGCCTTCAGGCTCTAGGGCACAGCTGGAAAATGACCTTCCCCTTGGCGCAGGAAGGAGGTAGTTGGAGCGTGAGCACTAATCAGGACCCTGGGCTCCCTCTGCCACATCTCTCCCGAGTACCGAGGCTGGTGTGGCACCGCTGTGGGGGGGCCAGTGCTTGGGAGACTCAGAGCCTGGGCTGTGTGTTCTGTATCAAACGCCAAAACTCGGCTCAGAGGTGATACTCAGAAATGGAATTAGCTTGACTATGCAAGAAAGAATATTAGTTTGACAGTGCCCCCACTGGACTATATGATGTTTTTGTGCAGACCAGTAAACTGCACCCCTTCCTCCAGAAACTTTACTTCCATCTGTCAGAAAATTCAGAAAAGCCGCTGCTGATTTTGTTAGGGGGAGGGAGGAAAAAAGACACTCTGCTGACATCTGCTGGAAGATAGTTGTCATGTATTTACGTGTCCAGGATGTCTGTGACGTGAGGGGCACCACCCCCTTCAGAAGCAGTGCACAACCCGCACTACTGTACCCAGCACCCCCAGCCATGAGGGGGGACTGCGTTTTAAGAAATGGTCTTTGGGCTGCATAGACAGAGGGCAGACATCAGTGGCAACTCCAACCTTCCACCACAGAGACTACACACAGGTTAGGTGGCACACAGGGCTCTTGAGACGCTACGGTGTTGGAGCAGGGCACAGAGTTTGCAAGGCCATTTCTGAGAGCAGCGTTCCAGTCATTCCAGGGTGGGGGTCGGGGGGGTGATTCTTAGGACTAATGCTAACGCCACTGTACTCGGTAGAAAAGAGCTTGCCTCTAGTTTCCTGCAGGAGACGATGGTGCCTTCGCGGCGTTGGTAACAAGCGTGACTCTTAAACGTGAGCACATGCTAGCTACCTGTGACAGGGCATCCAGGTGCTCTAGTCCTTGCTAGATGGTTTGCACACCCTATTTCAAATCCTTATCCTGGCATAGCCATGAGAGCGCGAGCCGACTTTTGTGCCACTTGGAGATGAACAAGAAAAGTCTGTTCAGAAGGACAAGGCACAATGATGCTTCTTAGATCCAGAACCCTGTTGGCTACCCTTCTGCCTCTCTTCCTGGGGTGTTGATTCACTCAGTAAATCAGACCAAAAAAACCACTGAATACTGTATCAGTCACCTCATGCTGCGTAACAAGCCACCCTCAAAGTTTAATGGCTTCAAAGCAACAAACATCCGTGTAGCTCACAGGTCTGTGGGCTGGGCTGAGCCAAACAGAGGGGTTGTCTGGTCTCAGCTGGACGCGTCATGTCTGCACCTGCAGGCCGTGGGGGGGGGGTTG
>PITA01010798.1:0-70014 GCA_004023965.1 Spilogale gracilis | reverse complement strand
ATAAGTAAGTAAGTAAGTAAATAAATAAATAAAAGATTGCTAAGGGAAAAAAAATGTGCAGTTCCTCAAAGAAAGATCATATTTATTATTCCTCAAGTAATTCAGGAAGTTTATGGGGTTCAAATATTTCTAAAGATTAATTTAGTCAGACTGTGAACTCTTTCCCTGAAACTACTATTATGATATGATCATGTTGGAATGTTTACTATCCGTCAAAATTATGAGAGGCACTTATCATAGTTCAGCTTACAGAATTTTTAAATAGAGAATTAAAACAGGAAAATCAGGGTGCCTGGATGGCTCAGTTGGTTAAGCATCTGCCTTCCGCTCAGGTCATGACCCCAGCATTGGGCTGCCTGCTCCTCAGGGAGTCTGCTTCTCCCTCTCCATCTGCCCCTCCTCCCACTCATTCTCTCAATCTCTGTCTCAAATAAATAAATAAAACCTTTAAAAAATAAAACAGGAAAATGAAATTAGGTAACATCATTACTCCTAAATTAAATAATATTAGCGAAGTTTATAGCCTTAAGTAGAGACTCAAAGTGGAAATAATTTGGCAATGCTGTTGATCTTTCCAAAACCATTTTAGAGCAATTAACCATTTGTTCGGAGTTCTGATGACTTTAAGAGGAAGAGTCAAAATCTGGGAGTTACCCCTGTCCAGCGGAAGGACGCCGTGTATTTTCTCCACCTACGATGCCTTCTGACCCGAGGCCAAACAGCTGCACACCCTGGGGGCATGGGCCCACGGTCAGCCCTCCATCCTAGGCTGGCCCATTCTTCCCTGCCCACCACACCTGAGCCTCTCTCACCGGCTGCTCTTCTCAACCACACATGCTTTCAAATGTCCATATAACTGTCCTGCTTTTATAGTTAAAGCAAACACTTACATTAATGCGAACACAGTATTAATAACTGTTTAAACATCCCCATTAGATTTGTAGAATAATTCATATTTTACAACAAAATAACCTAAGTATCAGAGAGATTTAGTAGCATAAGAAGGATACACATTAAAATATGATGGAGCTGGTATTCAATTCTAACTTTCAGTAACTAAATGATCTATGTTCTTTCTACTGTTATTTTTTTTAAAGATTTTATTTATTTATTTGACAGAGAGAGATCACAAGTAGGCAGAGAGGCAGGCAGAGAGAGAGGAGGAAGCAGGCTCCCTGCCGAGCAGAGAGCCCAATGTGGGCCTCGATCCCAGGACCCTGAGATCATGGCCTGAGCTGAAGGCAGAGGCTTAACTCACTGAGCCACCCAGGCGCCCTCTATTGTTCTTTAGTGAAGGGAAATAAAAGTTAAAGACTAGAAGGGAAAGAAAATGAGTATTTTCTGAGATCCGGGGATAAATTTGGATGCTAATAATTACTATACACACCATGAGACATGAATGACAAGAGTCAAATCAGAAGGAGAAACGTTTTCTTAATTACTGGGGCATCTTATAATTTCATGGAAACCTGTATCCAGCCTCTGAAAAGGGTATTATTGCATACAAATGAGGAATAACAGTGAGGTGTTTACTCTATGTTAACTAACTGAAACTAAAACAAATACTTAAACAAATAAAAAATAAAGAACCTGAGGTCTTTAAGGATTAGGCAATTTAATCACAAGATGTTTGAATCAAATATAAAAGTAATTCCATCTGGACTGATCCTTTGCATGATTTGAAAGTCACTCTGGGCATAATGTTTAGATCATGCTTCTAAGTCAGAAGGTATTATAATGATGAATCTTTATACAGGTGACTCTTGGACACACAGGTTAAACCTGTGGGTTGACTAATATACAGGTACTTTCCGTTAAATACAGTACAGTACTGCAAACGTATTTTCTCTTCCTTATGATTTTCTTAACATTTTCTTTTCTCCAGCTTACTTGATTGTGAGGATAAGTATAAAATACATCTAACATACAAAATATGTGTTAATGGACTATGTTTATTGGTAAGGCAATTGGTAAGGTCAGCAGTAGACTATTAGTAGTCAGCCTTTAGGGGAGTCAGCAATTATAAACAGATTTTCAACTCCGGTAAGGTGTCAAGTGCTCCTAAGCCCCCCGTTGTTCAAGGGTCCACTGTATTTATTCACAGTTTTAGAGAGTTTCTGCACCAACATGGCCAGAAATTTTCATCTGTGTATCCCAATAGATTGATAATTACTCCCTTGATGCAATTAATTTGGTCACCTTCAAAACAATTAAGGCTAGAGGCAATATTTTACATAGGATTCAGGATCCTACTAGTAGAATACATCTCAGATATATATGATTTGCAGTTATAAACAACATTCCTCAGCATATGAATGCAATAAATTTGTTATTTTTCCAGGATAGTTCAAGGATAGTTCAAGTGACATTTTTATTCACCTGTATAAGAATAAACATATCATCTGTATCATTTTTTAAGCAAAATTTGATGAAATTAAAGGAAGACAGTCAATTTCACAGTCATAGCTGGATATTTTAACATACATAGTAGTTGATTTCTCAGCAATTGATATAACGAGGCAAAAGAAAAAAATCAGGAAAGACACAGATGTTTTGAACACTATGAACCACATTGACCCAATTGATACTGATGTCACAGACCACGTTTGTCAGAAAACTGTCCCAAGAACACAACTGCAGCTTGTTTTCCGCAAGGCAAATTACAGCAGGAAGTCTCCGGCAATAGAAGGGTTCCACCTTACAGAACTTCAAATCTGCACAACTGACACCTTCCTTTCTCACAACACTTGTTGAAAGAAATGGCAGATCTCAGGGGGCGCATTGTCTGGTGGGTGGTGACCATCCAGAGCTTTCATGAAGACACCTGTCTGAAGTCTCTAAGAAATCATCTAACAACTTTCAAAGGAATTCAACATTTTTGTTATCTTGGGTAAGCACATGTCTCATGTCATAGAATAACGAAGTTTCTCCTTTTACTTTTCTATGACTGTCTCTACTGGGACTCTTCCAATAACATTTTTTAAAGAAGTCTGCCATATTCCCCTAACATAGGGCATAGTTTGTAGTATGTAACACTAGTTAATGCATTAGAAATTATGACAGAAAAAATATGGTAGAAAAATTATGATAGAGATAGATTTTTGCTTTTTAGATAGCCAATCAATTCTGGACTTTCAGAAACTATTACACAAAGCAAAATAGATTTTTTTCCTTCATAATCATAAGAAAGAAAACAGTGCATTTAAATAAAAAATCAGAAGGAAGTTACTTTTTATACTTACAGAGTAAGTATATTTTTTAATTTAAATTTTCTTATCAGTTACAACTGCACTAATTAATTTCACACAGAATGGATATGAGTAGCTATGTCTTTGTGGAGTTTTGTGAGCCCTCCTTCTCAAGTTGATAAATATTATTTTTAATAAGCCTCATAATGTTGACTCATTCTAAATTATGGATTCATTCCTTTCAATGACTATTTTTTTAAGTGATCTCCTAAGACCATAAAATACTTAAGTGGGAAGAAATTAGAATTCATCTTTTTTTTTAAAAAAAAAACCCTTCTAAAGAGAGTAAAAACTGAGGTCCAACAGAAGAATTGCTTTGGTACCACAGTAGAGACAGAGTAATTAGTTTGTTGTGAGAAATTCTGAGCGTGGGGGCACCTGGGTGGCTCAGTTGGTTGGGCGACTGCCTTCGGCTCAGGTCATGATCCCGGAGACCTAGGATCGAGGCCCACATCGGGCTCCCTGCTCGGCAGGAAGCCTGCTTCTCCCTCTCTCACTGCCCCTGCTTATGTTGTCTCTCTGGCTGTGTTTCTCTCTGTCAAATAAATAAAATCTTTAAAAGAAAAAAAAAGAAATTCTGAGCCTGTCTTCAGGGAGTATGTCAGGAATGAAAGGATGATCATATATGATAAAAATCATATAATTTATAACAGGTATATGACACTCATTCTACATTCACATTTGTTCTGCTCTGGGAATTACTTCAGATAGATGTTAGACCTCTGGAAGCAAAATAAACCTTTTTCTTTTTGATTCTGTCTTAAGAATATTCCCAAGAAATTATGTTAAGACAGAGCGTCTAGGTGACTCTGTCAGTTAAGTGCAGAACCTTGATTTCAGCTCAGTTCATGATCCCAGGTTTCCCAGGATTGAGCCCCACATGGGGCTCCTTGCTCAGCTGGGAGCCTGCTTCTCCCTCTCCTTCTGCTTGCTGCTCTCCCTGCTTGTGCTCTCTCTCTGACAAATACTGATTGTTTACTAGCTGCAAGGCATTTTAATAACCATTTAAACCTGAAATGGTGCTAAAAAGTATTAAATAAATAATAACCTTCTGATCAAGGAATTTATAGACTAATAGGAGATATATAAATATAATAATATTAACTAGAAAAACTGTCCTTTCAGTGTATAAAAATGCAACCGGTTAAAAGGAGGGAGAGAGCATTTTGAAGTCAAAGAGATTCAGATAATTTTATAAATATGTGAATTTAAGCTAATCATTAGTGCACAGGAAGGATTTGGACAGTAGACTTGCATGGGCACTGTGGGAACACGTAACATCATGGTATTAACAGTTCAAGAAGAATGAGTGAGTTTCTGAATGGTAGAATTCTCCCTTCCAGGATGCTGAGACAGCTGTGCAAACGGATAAAGAAAACAGGGCTGAGGCTGATGATTAGGTGACCTGTGTATGCATCAGACACTCGGTAGCACAGGCAGTGTTATTCCTTGGACGAGAGCAATGGTTTAGACTTGTACACACTGTTTCTGAATCCCAGTTATGTTCTCTGTGACCTCTGCTAACTTACATAGTATCTATTAACCATAGTTTTGTCATTTAAAAAAAAATCAGGATGATAGCTAGTGACGCTGAACATATTTTCATGTGTCTGTTAGCCATTTGTGTATCTTCTATGGAGAAGTGCCTCTTCGTGTCTCCTGCCCATGTTTTGATGTGTTCATCTTCTTTTTGGATGTTGAGTTTGAGTAGTTCTTTATAGATCTTGGATACCAGCCCTTTGTCTGTAGTGTCATTTGCAAATATCTTCTCCCATTCTGTGGGTTGCCTCTTTGTTTTGTGGACTGTTTCCTTTGCTGTGCAGAAGCTTTTTATTTTGATGAAGTCCCAAAAGTTCATTTTTGCTTTTGTCTCCTTTTGCCTTTGGAGATGTGTCTTGAAAGAAGTTGCTGTGGCTGATGTCAAAGAGGTTACTGCCTATGTTCTTTTCCAGGAGAAGGAAAGTAAATGGGAAGTAGGGTAATCCAGGGAGAGAAACGAAACAACAGAGACTTTGGACACAGAAACAAACTGAGGGACTTGGACGGAGGGGGGTGGGGGACGGGAGAGCCTGGTGGTGGGTACTGGGGGCACCTACTGCGTGGAGCACTGGGTGTGGGGAATGGGGAATGAATCTTGGAACACTGGAAAAAAAATTTTTAAGTAACAATTAAAAAAAAATAAAGATCCAAATAAAAAACATAAAAAAAAATCAAGATGAAAATACCTACATCTATTCTTTGAGAGGCTTGAGACAGTATACTTAGTTTTGTAACATAAATAAGATATGTAGTTAACTTTGTAAAATGTATCAGTAGAAAATTATAAATGATTGGATTCTGGTGCTGTGCAAACTCTATATTGCACATTATTATTAGTTGGAAATTATAGATAAAATGAGAGCAATGGAAAATGACTCTTGTCAGCGACATGTGGATTCAGTTCTGTCAGGTAGAAATGGAAGTGGCTTCTCTCCCCACGGCAGAAGAAGAGATTTCTTGTCTCCTTTTGCACATTCATTCCAACATCATATCTTTTGAATTTCTGCTTTTTTACTTCTTTTTATTTTTTTATTTTTATAAGATTTTATTTTTTTAAGTAATTTCTACACCCAGGGTGAAACTTGAACTCAAGACCCAGAGATCAAGAGTTTCAGGCTCCACCCACTGAGCCAGCTAGGAGCCCCTTGACTTTTTTTTTTTAAACTGGTTATTAAGCATGCCTGATTCCTTCATTAATTGAGTTGAATAAAATCTTTAACACACATTCATTTTATATCTCTATGAAAATCATTCACTGTTCTTCTAAGACTTAATTCTTTCTACGAAATACTATTTTGCTGAGATAGGTCCATATCACATGTGGCTGTGGTTGGTTCCTGTTGACTCTGGATACACTTCACGCATTCATCCATATTTTTAAAGACCCAAGGGTTTGACACATGCGCTAATTTTATCATTAACACAAAATAAAGGGCAGCATTTGGAAAAACCAAGACCTTCTAGGGCTGCCTAACAGCGCATCGTTGCTCTGCTCATTGTTGCCTCCCCCAAACCTTCTTCAGCGCCCCCTTTACCTCCTTATTCCTTAAGGTGTATATGAGTGGGTTCAGCATGGGAGTGACCAGGTTGTAGAAGAGGGTGAGGAACTTGCCTTGGTCCTGGGACGAGCTGTTTCCTGGCTGCATGTACATGTAGATGATGCTCCCGTAGAACAAGGAGACCACGGTGAGGTGGGAGCTGCAGGTGTTGAACGCCTTCCGACGTCCCGCCGCGGACTTGATCTGCAGCACCGTGGCGGCGATGTAGCCATAGGACCCGAGAATCAGAGCGAGGGGCAGGAGGACGATGAGGATGGCGAAGGTAAAGGCCAGCATCTCCACGGCACGGGCGTCCACACAAGCCATCTTGATCAGCGCTGGCATTTCGCAGAGAAAGTGGTTGACCCGACGCCGGCCACATCTGGAAAGAGTCATTGTGAGCGGGGACATGACGAGGGCATTGAGCAGTCCGCTCCCCCAGGCCACCGCCAGCAGTCGTAAGCACAGCTGGGGGTGCATGATGACCAGGTAGTGCAGGGGCTTGCAGACGGCCGCGTACCGGTCATAGGCCATCACAGCCAGAAGGATACACTCGACGCTCCCCACACAAAGGAAGGAGAAAAGCTGGACCACACAGCCCGCGTAGCTGATAGTCTTGTCGGGGCCCCAGAGGTTCACCAGCATCTGGGGGATACAACTAGTACTGAAGCAGAGATCCAGGAAGGAAAGATTGGCCAGAAAGAAGTACATTGGGGTGTGAAGTCGAGTGTCTAAGATACACACGAGGATTATGGTTGAATTTCCCAACACAGCCACGGAATATAGGGCGAAATTAACTATGAAGAGCACCAGCTCCAGCTTCGGTCGATCAGAGAACCCCACCAAGATAAAACCATCCTCTGAGCTGTCATTGGATTTTTCCATTATCTTCCTCTCACATCGTCTGTATACCTAGTAAGAATAAAATGAATATTTGTTCTATATTTTCTGAAACCGATTTTAGGAACCGATAAGCCATCAAGTCAGGTGAGGAGAGCCTCTGCCCAGCCGTTTAAGACATTCATCATTTGTTCGAACATGTAATACAAGCTACTTCACTGTTGACAAATTTCAACTTATAATCATCATCCTTTTACTAAGTAGGAATTTTCTTCCTCATTCATAAGACAAAGTAGTTCAACTTTTTCATAAGACAAAGTAGTTCAACTTTATTGAATATACATAATATCTAATCTCTCTTCAGATGACAGCCATTTAAATATTTTAAGCTAAAAAAACCCTAAATTTTCTTTAGGCCAAAATGTTTAATTTCCCACAACGATTCTTCCTATAACAAGGTAATCAAGTCTGTTATCCCCTTATAACCATCTTCCACATACCCTCAATGTTGACAATGACCGTCTGGAACTGTGACAACCAGGACTGAGTTCAGTATTCAAGATATGATTTGAAAAACCCAAAGTATAGGGAAACTACTGTCTATCATGACCTGGATATTATATTCTTTTTTTTTCCCAAAGATTTTATTTATTTGATAGAGAGTACAAGCAGGGAGAGCGGCAGAGTGGGAAGCATACCCCACTGAGTGCAGAGCCCAGTCTAGGGCTTGAAACCTAGGACCCTGAGATCAAGACATGAGCTGAATTCAGACGTTCAACAGATTAAGCCACCCAGGTGCCCCTGGATATTATATTTATTTTTCTTTCTTCTTTTTTAAAATATTTTATTTATTTGACAGAGAAACACAACTAGAGAGGGAACTCAAGCAGGGGGAGTAGGAGAGGGAGAAGCAGGATTCCCACTAAGCAGGGAGCCTGATGTGGGGCTCGATCCCAGGACTTTGGAATCATGACCTGAGCCAAAGGAGGATGCCCAGCAACTGAGAGCCCCCCAGTCTTCTTATCAAACACTTCTTATCAAGGTGCTAAAAGTCTCAGATACTTCATAGTGTCAATGTTCTTTTAGGTTATAATTGGTTCTACTAAATATTGACTTATCCTGAAATACTGTTAAATCTTATCTCTTTCATTCACTTCTTTGAAAGAAAAAGACTTCTGTAGTATAGAATCCCAGGATTGGGGTATATATTCTGTCCGGTAATAAAATGGCATCTTTGGATACATTTGTCTTCTGGTAGTCTTTTAGAAATATTGAAACAACGTGATTAGCTTGCAGGAGAAAGGTGCATAGCAATAGGAATGAATGGAGAGAGAAGGAAGGAGACTGTGGTACATAGAGCAGTTTAAAAAAGTAAACTGAAAAAGATTAACTCTAACTTTAATGGCTAAGAATACAAAGAGCTGGGTTCATAAAAGACTCCTAATTGGAATAGAGGATACTAGGATAATAGTGACCTAACAAAGAAAGGGAGGCAAGTATGAAAATAGCAGAATAGCAGAAGGAAGGAAATATATGTCATAAACAAAATACCAAGACAAATTATTAAGTGCACATGCTAAAATATCTGCTATATGATCTAGAGAATTCCGGGCTGCTTTAATTAATAGTATATTCAACTAGAGCGCCTGGGTGGCTCAGTCGTTAAGTGTCTGCCTTTGACTCAGGTCATGATCCCGGAGTCCTGGGATTGAGCCCTGCACTGGGGCTCCCTGCTCGGCGGGAAGCCTGCTTCTCCCTCTCTCACTCCCCCTGCTTGTGTCCCCTCTCTAACTGTGTTTCTCTCTGTCAAAAAATAAAATCTTTTTTAAAAAGTAATATATTCAACTAGAAAGCTGGGGAAAAAAATAAAGGCAGAGTAGAACACAGATTGTGGTCATGAATATTTTAATTTTCAAATAAAAAACTTATCTTTGGTGAAAACTTCTCAGCTTCCAAGTTCTTATAGTAAATTTATTTTCCACGCTCAAATACATTATACCAAAGTAAAAGAACAAGAGTTTTCTTAACTTTCTCTAATTATTGCGGCTTACCTGGTTTTAACTTTCCCAAGGGATTTAGGGAGAACACATGGTAATATTTTTGCCTCAAGTTGGGATTTGTTACCTGGGATTTTATGGAAGATTGTGAATTAATAAAAGTAGAAAATGACAATAGGTTGATGTGAGATGAATGCACCAGAAATGATATAGAAGTAGTTACAAAGATTTCAACTTGTCCAGAAAGGGGATGTCATCAAGCCCTGAACTGACTTCATGCATTAGATTCTAGTTCCTTCCTGAAGCATTGTTAAAGCTGTGTGATTTTTCCAATGATTTGACTAAGGTGATAGAGCCATGATATATCCCCACCTCAGAGGAAAAGTAAAATGGAGTAGTTGCCAAAGGGTAGTTAAATTATAGAGAAAAGAGGCCATTGAAATAGAAAATTAGCATCATCATTCTTCTCCTGTCTGCCCACCATTTGGGCCAAATACCCAGCCTTCCAGAGGCTTTTAGGAGTCTTCAACCAAAACCCCAAGGCAAAGACTTCCTGCTGGTCCCAGAAGAAAACCAACGCAGATGTGGATTCTCTTATAGACCCAGAGAGAAAAAATGGAGGGCTAATTTCTTAGCATCAAAAATGTTGCCTATAGGTTGGGATCACAGGGACCGCGTACTCCTTGGGGTAATTAGGAGGGCTGCAGAAGAGACTAGAAGAATATACTCTTAGGGGAAATCTTGGAATAACACCAGATGATTAGGAATCAAAACTCTTATATTCTTTTCTTTTGATCTTTTATTTTTGTGGTCAACTATTTCTGGTGTTTGGGGAGGCCAAAAGTTCAAGTTTGGCAACATAGTGCAAATGTGAATAGCTTTTGAACACCTCTTTATCCTTGAGACGAGATTTAGTCTGTTTTCTTAGGAAACAGTCTTAAAGTCTAATTTCTTTCCCTCTTAATATAACTTTCAAAAGGATAACACAAAATAGTATGGCAGGTTTCTCTTTGTCACTTGATTTGTAACTTTTATTTTTGCTTAGATTGGTTAAGGTTCCTGGAATATAGTAAACATAAAATAAATACTTGGAATTTGATTGATTGATATTCTTTCAATTATATTCAAAAATATATCAAAAAAACAGAAACCACACTGATTACCCTTTGGAGAAGGTAAAATGCCCCCAAGAAACTCAAAATGATAACATCATCTCTTGCAATCAGTGAACTCAAGGGCTAGAGACATTCTTCTCGGAGTGATGACAGCTTCAGACTAATTGTAGCTCATGTTCACTCCATGTTTCACTTTCATATGCCAGCTTACAGTTTCCCCAAACTGATCTTATTTGAAACTCATGATCAACCATTAAAACCCACTTCCACAGCAAAACATATATAAATTATCTGGGTTTAAGATGGTATTTTATAGTTATAAAAATAATAATGAAGTTTAAAAAATTAAGAACAGAGCATTATAGCCAATAGACCAATTACAATGGTTAATGAGTCCTTAGATAAAGCCAGCTAATCATTCTTGAAAATAGCAAAATAGCTACAACACATACTTGGAACAAAACAAATTTTTAGTATCAAAGGGCTTTTTCCAACAAATATGCTTTTTCAGATAAGGGTTACACTTGCCAGGATAAGATAATGGGAAAAGGATGAGATAAAATGTAGTGAAATTGTAATTCATATGATTCCCCAATACATAAAACCTTTTCCACCGCATTTATAGTTAAATAAATAAAATTAAAATAATGAGATATTTCCATTTGGGTATTATCCTATCAGTGAAGATATGAGAGCCTGGAACTCATAAGCTCTATGTGGGAATGTAAATCAGGCTTAAATGTTTGGAGGATAGTTTTACCAAATTTAAATCTGGCAAATGTACAAGTCTTTGACCTGCTAATTCCAATCCCTGGAATTTATTATTAGGATTGCTTCTGTAGGTGTGTCAAAAGATATATCTATCTATCTATCTATATCTATCTATAATACATATGTATATAGCTAGGAAAGGAAACAGACTGAATAATAAGTAAATGTTTGCACAGTTGTAAAAGAAATAACAAGAAATTACACAGCAAAGTATGTGTGTGTTGATATTGCAATTGATATACAATTGATATGAAATTGATATGAAATTGATATGGAAACAAAAATAGAATATATAAAGTATATTTCAAGTATATTATATATTTAATATTTTAAAATATTTATTAAGTGTATTGACCATATGACATTAAATATAAATTCTGTTTTAAACAAGATAAAATTAATAAAATTATTAAAATGTAATTATGTTAAATGTATAAAATACATTCAACTTAAAAATTTGTTTTCAAAATTTCAGAGATAGTCCATTCTCACTCTATGTTTGTGTACATATGCAAAGATAATTGGTGTCTGGAGGAGATGAATTTTTAATCTTTCAATCTTTTAAACTTTCAGTCTTTAAAAATATAAATGCCTACTATTTCACTAACAAGTGACTTTTTTCTTGCCCTGAGAGTTATGTTCTGAGGGAGATGACAGGGAAAGATGGAATTATAGACTGGAAAAGCTAAAGAATGAGAAATGTTTGGATCTGCTGAAAAAAGCAGTTTTTCTTAGGCCATTTCTGCTTTCTGGTAAAACTGAGATGAGGCTACATTTACTCATGTGATTCCCTCCAGATAACTGTGGAGAATCTTAAGGGATTCTGGATGATGAGGGCCATGAGCAGTATTTAAAACTAGAGCAGGTGGGAGAGCAATTTTCAACATCTGCAGTTTTTATAAAAGTTGGAAGGAAGAACAGGACCCTGGAGAGCTCATTACAAAGATTCTTAGACTAGGCATGCTGATGCCAATGATCTCATCTTCTCCACATCCTCAGGGATTGGCTCTTGGAGGGTGGAACTGTAGCTATGTTCTCCCTGCGCTGCATGCAGCTATTAAAAAGTTTCCAGTGAGTTTCATTATAATTCACAGAATGGAGCAATCTCTAGGGTTATCTTCCTTGAAGGAGAAATAGTCAATTAAGAACTGATTGCAGCAGAGAGCTAACTTGAGTCAGCCCCTGTCGCCGTTGGGCTCCCTTAACCGTACAGTTGCTGCTCAGAGCTACTGGGCAGCCCTGGGAATTTGCTCGACAATGTTATTCACAACTGAACTTTCAAACAAAACACCAAATCTCAACTTTCCCAATATAACTGGAATAATCATTCCCTCACTTTTGGATGGCATTTTGTTGAGCAGGGATTTACTAGGAGTATCTGGGAAAGCTGTTCTCTCTCAGTGACTTTTTTTCTTAAGATTTGGGTGAAATAGGTGATGGGCATTAAGGAGGGCACCTGTGATGAGCACAGGGTGTTATATGTAAGTGTTGAATCACTATATTGTACACCTGAAATTAATATTATGCTGTATGTTAACTAACTGGAATTTAAATAAAAATTTTAAAAATGGGGTACCTGATAATAAAATAAATAATAAAAAATTAAAATTTAGAAATTTAAAAAATAAAATAGATAAAATAAATTAAAAAGTGGCACCTAGATGGTTTCATTGGTTGGGTGCCTGACTCCCCTCCCCCCTTTTTTTCTGTTTGTCTTTTTAATGTTGATCTCTATTTTTTTATAATAATTTATTTTATTTTTTCGGTGTTCCAAGATTCATTGTTTGTTTATCCCCCACACCCAGTGCTCCATGCAATACATGCCCTCCTTAATACCCACCACCAGGCTCACCCATCCCCCCACTCCCTCCCTTCCAAAACCCTCAGTCTGTTTCTCGGAGTCCAAAGTCTCTCGTGCTTCTCTCCTTCTCCAATTTACCCCAGTTCACATTTCTTTTCCTTCACCCAATGTCCTCCATGTAACTCCTTACGCTCCACAAGTAAGTGAAACTATATGATACTTGACTTTCTCTGCTTGGCTTATTTCACTCAGCATAATCTCCTCCAATCCCATCCTTGTTGCTACAAAAATTGGGTATTCATCCTTTCTGATGGAGGCATAATACTCCATTTTATATATGGACCATATCTTCTTTATCCATTCATTTGTTGAAGGACACCTTGGCTCTTTCCACAGTTTGGTGATTGTGGCCATTGCTGCAATGAACATTGGGGTACATATGGCCCTTCTTTTTACTACATCTGTATCTTTGGGATAAATACCCAGTAGTACAGTTGCAGGGTCATAGGGTAGCTCTATTTTTAATTTTTAAAGGAATCTCCACACTGTTTTCCAAAGTGGCAGCACCAACTTGCATTCCCACCAATGGTGCAAGAGGGTTCTCCTTTCTCCACAGCCTCTCCAACACTGTTTCCTGTCCTGTTAATTGTGGCCATTCCAACTGATGTAAGGTGACATCTCAATGTGGTTTTGATTTGAATTTCCCTGGTGGTTAAAGCTGAACATTTTTTCATGTGATTCTTAGCCATTTGTATGTCTTCTATGGAGAAGTGGAGAAGTGTCTGTTCATGCCTTCTGCCCATTTTTTGATGTGATCATCTTTTTTATGGGTGTTGAGTTTGAGTAGTTCTTTATAGATCTTGGATATCAGCACTTTGTCTGAAGTGTCATTTGCGAATATCTTCTCCCATTCTGTGAGCTGCCTCTTTATTTTGTTGACTCTTTCCTTTGCTGTGCAGAAGCTTTTTATTTTGATGAAATCCCAAAAGTTCATTTTCGCTTTTGTTTCCTTTGCCTTTGGAGATGTGTCTTGAAAGAAGTTGCTGTGGCTGATGTCAAAGAGGTTATGCCTATGTTCTCCTCTAGAATTTTGATACATTCCTTCTTCATGTTGAGGTCTTTCATCCATTTTGAGTTTATCTTTGTGTATGGTGTGAGAGAATGGTCGAGTTTCATTCTTCTATACATAGCTGTCCAATTTTCCCAGCACCATTTATTGAAGAGATTATCTTTTTTCTACTGGATATTTTTTTCCTGCTTTGTAGAAGATTATTTGACCATAGAATTGAGGGTCCATATCTGGACTCTCTGCTCTGTTCCATTAGTCTATGTGTCTGTTTTTATGCCAGTACCATGCTGTCTTGCTGATCACAGCTTTTTTTTCTTTTTTTAAAATATTGTATATCACAGCTTTTTTCTCTTTTTTTAAAGATTATATTTATTTATTTGACAGAGAGAGAAACACAGCTAGAGAGGGAATATAAGCAGGGGGAGTGAGAGAGGGAGAAGCAGGCTTCCTGGGAGCCTGATGTGGAGCTCGATCCTGGAACTCTGGGATCATGACCTGAGCCGAAGGCAGTCACTTAACCCAACTGAGCCACCCAGGTGCCCCTGATCACAGCTTTGTAATAAAGCTTGAAATCAGGTAATGTGAAGCTCCCAGCTTTGTTTTTCTTTGTCAGCATTTCCTTAGCAATTCGGGTTCTTTTCTGGTTCCATATAAATTTTTAGGATTGTTTGTTCCAGCACTTTGAAAATTGTTGGTGGAACTTTGATCAGGATGGCATTTAAAGTATAGATTTCTCTGGGCAGTATAGACACTTTAACAATGTTTATTCATTCCATCCATGAGCATTGGATGCTTTTCCATCTTTTTGTGTCTTCCTCAATTTCTTTCATAAGTGTTCTGTAGTTCCTCAAGTATAGATCCTTTACTTCTTTGGTTAAGTTTATTCCAAGGTATCTTATGGTTTTTGGTGCTGTAATAAACAGAATCGATTCTCTGATTTCCCTTTCTATATTTTCATTGTTAGTGTATAAGAATGCAACTGATTTCTCTGCATTGATTTTGTATCCTGCCACATTACTGAATTGTTGTATGAATTTTAGTAGTTTTGGGGTAGAGTCTTTTGGGTTTTCCATATAAAGTATCATGTCATCTGTGAAGAGAGAGAGCTTGACTTCTTTGCCAATTTGAATATATTTTATTTCTTTTTTTTTTGTCTGATAGCTGTTGCTAGGACTTCATTCACACTATATTGAACAATAGTTCAGGCCCAACTCTTGATTTTGGTTCAAGTCTTGATCTCAGAGTTGTGGGTTCAGGCCCCACATTGGAGCTCCATGCTAGGCATGGAGGCTACTCAAAAACAAAAAACAAAATGAAACAAAACAAAAACACTTAAAAATAAATAAAATAAAATCTTTAAAGAAGTATGCCATGGATAAATATGTTTTAGTATGAGCATTCCCACACACGTGGGAATTAATTTGATGGGGACAAGTTTAGAGGCCAAGGGAGAAATTAAGAAGTTGTTGTAGTTACATAGGTGAGTGATAGAAGTAGGAAGTAAAAATAAATTCAAGAAATATGGAGATATGGAAGAGGAAAAACTGACAAGATGATATAATGCATGCAAACAAGGAGAATGAGGACTGACTTGGGCTGCTGCTTGAAATTCTGGTTTGACCAATGGAATCCTCTCTGTGATCTCAGTTTCAAGCACCTCTCTCACAAGCAACACCTCTGTTTTTTCCATCTGACTTCGTTTTGAAATCTGATTCTAATTATCCTTCAACTGCTACAATCCATTGGTCTACCTTTTCCTTCCTTCCTATTCTCTTTCTTCCTTAGCCAAAATTTGCAATATCAAAACTTTGGTTATGTTCAACTCTGCCAACCCCTACCTCTCCTGATACAGCTCAATATGACTGAAGAAAACTGTTTTGTTTCAAAGCCACAACCACATCCCTCAGGTACCCTCAGTGCTGCTGAGTGGAGCACCATTGTGCCCTATGTCCTCAGTCCTGTGCTTCCTGCTGGCACCTCTTCTAGTTTCTCAAGCCACCAGCCCCTCTTTGTTCACTCTCACTGTCACTTTATGCTTTGCACCTAGTTCTTCTGACAAAATCAAGGCAATCAGAAGAAAACTTTCCAGACTCCTTTTCAGTGACTGCCTCTACCACCTTGACATCTCTCCCCGAAGTATCCTCTGCCCGCCTGCCTGTCACCACAAGTGAACACTCATTGTCAGAGCAAACACTCTTATACACTAACACTCATTGTTAGTGTATAAGAATGCAACTGATTTCTCTGCATTGATTTTGTATCCTGCCACATTACTGAATTGTTGTATGAATTTTAGTAGTTTGCACCTAGTTCTTCTAGGAGTTCATCATGTCCCATTCTGCCTCATCTTCTTGGGGGTAGAACTCCAGAAATTTGCCCATCCTTCTAGATCATCAAATTCTCCCTTTTTGCTATCTCACTCTGAGGAGGAAATACATATACCAGTAATTCTAACATCTTTAAAAAAAACAAAATGAAACTCCATTAACCTCACTTTCCCCACCAGGTACATTTTTATATAGTTTTCTTTCTTTCTTTCTTTCTTTCTTGTTTCATTTTTTTATCTGACAGAGAAACGCAGCTAGAGAGGGAACACCAGCAGGGGGAGGGAGGGAGGGTGAAGCAGGCTTCCTGCCAAGCAGTGAGCCCAATGTAGGGCTCCATCCCTGGACTCCAGGATCATGACCTGAGCTGAGGGCAGACGCTTAATGACTGAGCTGCCCAGGTGCCCCTAATTCATTCCTTTTCACAGAAAAGAAACTGTATTTCTTCCATTCTTTTTTAAACCTACTGTAGTCTGGTATTTGAGCTTGTCATTAATACAGAAGCAGCTTTGGTCAATGCCCCATATTGTCTCTAGTTTTCCAAGCAATGATGAATTTTAATTCTTATTTGACCTTGTGTCCTCTTCCACTTGTTACACTTTCTTTGGGTGACTTTCTATCAATGAGTATCGGGTGCACGTTGTAGTGGGTGGGGAGAGGAGGATGCTGTCTTTCAGTTTATAGGTCTCTAGATCACCAGGATCTGAGACACAGATGTGCCCTCCATAGAGTTCCTAGACTTTGAAAGCTGGATGCCAGGAATGACACAGACTTTGAAGATGTGTCTTTCTTAGAGGGGTTGAGCATATTTTTGCATGTGTGCAGGAAGGAAAAACAACAGTGTTTGGTGAGGCTACAAATGAATGATAGTTATTTAAGTGCCATTTATGAACTGTTTCCATTTCTTATGCCTTCTGTATCCATATGCTAGGACTGTATATCCCTGATTCCTTAAATTAAGATTTGACCATGTGACTTGATTTGGTCAGAGAAATGTCAGCAGCAGTATCATTTGTCCTTCCAGGAAGAAACTCTAAAATCCCAGGAACAGGTCCCCATTGCTAAGCTGATCATCTGTTTGTTTATCATCTCAACACAATATAGACCACCTTGACTGGAACACCATCCCAGCTTCCGCTCCAGCCATCCACACCTGCCTTGTCCCTCAAAGAGATGTTCATTCATGCTTCTGACTCCCAACAATCATTCTGCCTCTGCCCTCTGACTAGCGTTCTTCCCTCAGATGTGCTCTCGACTACTGCACACACAGCTCTTACAAGACCTTTGCTCATATCTCACCTTCTACATGAGGCTTACCCTGAGCATGTAATTTCCTATTGAGACTTCCCATCAGCATTCCCAAATTCTCCAAATCCTTTTGTATATAATGGTCAACTTCCTGTATATTTTTTAAGTTATTAGGTGTAATGTTTATTTTATGTAGTCTTTGATAGAATGCAAGTCTTGCACAGGCAGAGACTTTTGTCTATTTTGTTTACTCATGTATCTCAAATTCTATAACAGTCCATGAGTTTGGTAGCTATCCAATAATATTTGCTAAATAAATTGAAAAACAAACATAAGTACATGTGCAAATAAAATCATACATAGGATTTTAGTGTAAGCTATGTAGAATCTAATATTCTGAAGTTCATTAAAAGTAAGAAAAAGGGACAGCTGGGTGGCTCAGTCAGTTAAGCAGCTGCCTTCTGCTCAGGTTATGATCCCATGGACATCCCCCCTCATCGAGTCCCACATCGGGCTCCCAGCTCAATGGGGAGCCTGCTTCTCCCTCTGTCTGTCACTCCCCCTGCTTGTGCTCTCTCTCTGACAAATAAATAACTTTAAAAAAAAGTAGGAAAAAGTTGTAATATTTAAAAAAAGAGAACATCGAGCTCGCGGAAACAGAGAAGAGGTTGGTGGCAGGGGTCGGGGGTGGGCAGGTGAAATGAATGGAGAGAGCCAAACGTACAAACTTCTAGTTATAAGATAGATAAGTCCTGGGGATGTCTGTGTACCATGGTGACTCTAGTTAATAGTACGGTATTGCATATTTAGAAGTTGCTAAGAGAGTAGATCTCGAAAGTTCTTGTCATAAGAAAGAAAGTTTGTAATTTTGTATGATGACAGATGTTAACTAGGCTTATTGTGATGACCACTGTGCACTGGATACAAACACTTAATCATTATGTTATATGCCTGCAACTAACATAATGTTATATGTCAATTATACCTCAATTTAAAAAAGAAGAAATACTTACAGACTATATATACAGGTGCAAAATTAGGAAAAAGAGACCTGGACTGAAGATATATACATGTATATAATCTTCCTTATCAACTGACTTTTTCTTTCTCATTGCCATCATTACCACCACCACCATTTACAAAGTCCCATGTCCTTGAACTTGCATATTTCAGTCATTCTTATATCCATTACATTTTTAAAAAATTACTGAAGTGAAATGCTTATCAGGTATTGTTAGGAGAAACAGATACAGTAGTTGGAAAATGAACATCGGGCTTTAAGGCACTGAAAATATAGAAAGCCATGGAGAATACATTTAGTTCTTTTTTTGATTCTAATTCATCATGAAGCATTTGAAGTCATTTCTGCTTACAAGACAATATCTTTCAATGGTTGTTTGCCATAAAATAGCTCATAGGTGATCTCTCCAGGACAAGTAGAGCACAACTCTAAGTATGTGGATTGCAGAATGGGTATTTTGGTGGCTGATAGAAGACTATGAAGGACAGACCATGAATCTTGGTTGGCCCCAGAGAACAGATTCATGAGTAACTGGTCACTGGGAAGAATGCAACAATTCAATCTAAAAATGGGCAGAGGACCTGAATGGACATTTCTCCAAAGAAGACATCTAGCTGACCAACAGACACATGAAAATATGCTCAACATCACTCATCGTCAGGAAAATACAATTCAGAACCTTGTGCCTATTAGAATGGCTGAAATCAAGACGACAAGAAACAAAGAGTGTTGATAAGGATATGAAGAAAATTGAACCCTCATGCACTGTTGGTGGGAATGTAAATTGGTGCAGCCACTCTGGGAAATATTATGAGGGTTCCTCAAAAAGTAAGAAATACCATATGATTCAGTAATTCCACTATTGGGTATTTACATGGGGAAAATGAAAACACTGACTCAAAAAGACACATTCATCCTTATGTTTATTGCAGCATTATTTAAAACAGCCAAGACACAGAAGCAAACTAAGTGTCTATCAATAGATGAATACATAAGGAAAATGTGGTATACATACACAATGGGATATTACACAGTCATAAAACGAGATCTTGTCATTTGACACAATATGGATGGACCTTGAGGGTAGTATGCTAGCTGAAATAAATCAGACTGAGAAAGACAAATACCATATGATTCCATTAATAAATGGAATCTTAAAAATGAGTAAACAAATAAAAAGAATCAGAACTATAAATACAAGAGAACAAACTGCTGGTTGCCAGAAGGGAGAGGCGGGCGTGGGCAGAATGGGAGAAGGGGAGAGGAGATAGAGGCCTCCAGTTATAGAAGGAGGGAGTCAGGGGAATATAAGGCAGAGCACAAGAAAGACAGTCGATGCTACCGTAATCGTGTTGTGTGGTGACAGATGGTGGCTACACTTGTGAACACAGTATAATGTATAAACTTGTCAAATCACTAAGTTGTTCGCCTGAAACTAATGTGTGTCAACTATACTCAAAAAAGAAAGAAAACAAACAAAAAACCGCCAAAATACATTTTTCTTAAAAATGGTTTAGATTGGGGCGCCTGGGTGGCTCAGTTGGTTAAGCGACTGCCTTCGGCTCAGGTCATGATCCCGAAGAACTGGGAGGAAGGACCTTTAGAAATAAATTAATTTTCACTGAGGAAAGTATTATGTTTTCAGTATACTCTATTAGTATTTTGCTTCCATTTAGTCTTTTAATGATACTTATTTCTAATAAGAAAGAGAACTGAAATTGGATTGGCAAATCAGGTTTATGTTTCTCATCAGTTTTCATTGTATGATGGCAACAATACATGGTGTTGGGGCAGGCTTTAAGGAGAAACACGATAAGTGTATTTTTCAGTTATTGTATTCCCTATATGTATAATGTGTTGGTAGAAGAAAACAAGGGAGAAAACAACACAATTAAATAACTGTAATGTGAATGAATCACTCAACACCAAAAAACCCAACTGATAACATAAGCACATGCTACTTCCCTAGCACATCGAGGAACTTTTGAAGGAGACAGGATGAACTGTAGATCCAGTCTGTGTTCTCTGAAGAAGATGAACATGCGAAGAGATGGATGTTGTGCAAGCCAAGTGCATGAAACAAGAAATCATTGGAAATCATGACACGGCATGTTATGCTAAGATCTAGGCTATGTTTTGGGGTTTAAGAGATGATAATAATAATATTGAAAATAGCTAGGCACAATAATACCTAGGATTTAATCTGTAAAGGAAATAAAAAAGGATGCTTTCATTTAGGAGGAAAACATGAGTATAGGAACATGGCAAGAGAAAGAAAATCTAGGTGCAATTCTAGAAGAAAAATTATTGTGATTTTTATTATCATGCTGATGTGGGAGTGGTAGTAAAAATTTAAAGCTAGGGTTGTAAACCTTAGATCCAACTTTAAAGTGGTTGTTTTTCAGGGTTTCAGTAAACCTCCTTTAATTATGTGGGGAAAAAAATAGTTTTGTGTATACTGTGATATTACCGGAGCCAGGATATCTGGCTTTTAACATATTCTCAGGCCTAAGTTCAGCAAATGACCAAAACACCAGTGTGAAGTCTGAAGATGTTGAAGTCGCGATCTCTAGCCAACTGGAGCCTTGTTCCAGGTACTTGTTCAGTGAGTGTTTAGGCACAGAATCTATGTGGCTTTCTGTCAATGACATTTTATTTGAGGGAGACCATCACAATCGTTTCTGGGTAGGAATGCTGAAAACAGGGCAACTTGAAGAGAAGTAAGTAAGCCAAATAAATATTAAGTGCTTAACAAAGCTGATCATTTGCAATCCCTTATTTCTTGACTAACAAGACTCTTGCAACTAACCTTTTAAAGGCCTCCTTTACGTCTTTATTCCTAAGTGTGTATATAAGGGGGTTCAGCATGGGTGCGATGATCCCGTAGAAGAGGGACACCATCTTTCCCCGGTCCTTGGAGTTGGGGGATGGCGGCTGCAGGTACATGGAGATAGCAGTGCCATAAAACAGCGACACCACGATCAGATGGGAGCCACATGTGCCGAATGCTTTTCGCCGACCTTCGGCCGACTGGATTCTCAACACTGCTTGGGCAATGAAAGCATACGACACCAGGATGAGCGCCAGGGGTATCAGATGGAACAGCACACTTACAAAGAACAGTTCAGCCTCGTTGGCTGTTGTGTCTACACAGGACAACTTGAGCAGAGCAGGGACCTCACAGAGAAAGTGATCTATTATGTGGGGGCCACAGAGTGGCAGCTGGAGGGTCAGGGAGGACAACCACACTGAGTTGCTAAAACCGGTGATCCAGGACGCGGCGGCCAGCTGGAGGCACAGCCTCTGGTGCATGATAACTGAGTAACGCAGAGGCCGACAAATAGCTACAAACCTATCAAAGGACATAACAGCCAAGAGAACACATTCAGTGGCCCCCAAGGCCAGAAACATGAAGAGCTGGGCCACACAGCCGCCGTAGCTGATCACCTTCCTGGTGCTGTATAAATTTACCAGCATCTGTGGAACCGTACTTGTGGTGTAGCAAAGGTCCAGGAGTGAGAGATTGGTAAGAAAAAAGTACATGGGGGTATGGAGTTTGGGGTCCAGGCGTGACACTAAAATAATGGTCAGATTCCCAAAGATAGTCACCATGTAAGAGATGAAGAAGACCACAAAGAGCGGGAGCTCCAGCCATGGTCGATCCGAGAAACCGAGAAGGATGAACTCCCGTGGGATGCTTTCATTCACCTGCCGCATAACCAATGGTTCAACTCTTTGTTTCCTGAAACACAAGAGTTCAAGAAATCAATAAACACATATTAACTGTCATTTCAATTATTTATAATCACTTTATTACCTGTTTGAAGATATTTACAGAACAAAGATTGCTTGTGATATGAAAAAGTCATAGCTGGAAATCTTCATGATTACTTAGGCATTTCTACAATTTAATCTTTCTATATCTATGTCAGCACTTCAAAAATGAAAGCCCAGCTGCACCTGGGTGCTTCAGTCATTAAGCATCTGACTCTTGATCTCAGCTCAGGTCTTCTTGATCTCAGGGTTGTGAGTTCAAGTGTTGCACTGGGCTCCACAGGTGTGGGGCATACTAGAAGGAAGGAAGGAAGGAAGGAATAAAGGAAAGGAAGGAAGGGAGGAAGGAAGGAAGGAAGGAAAGAAAGAAAGAAAGAAAGAAAGAAAGAAAGAAAGAAAGAAAGGAGGGATGGAGGGAGGAAAGAAGGAAAGAGAGAAAGAAAAGGGAAAGAGGGAGGAAGGAAGGAGGAAACAGAGAAAAAGAGAAAGAAAGTAAAGACAAAAGAAAGCCAAAATTTAAGGAGTTAATACCTGATTTTAACAAATTTCTTAAAAAGTGTTCTTTGATTTTTTTTTTTTGGTCATTTCCTTAATATTTGTATTACTTTGCACCTCAATAGCTATTTTTAGAAAGATTTAGTTATAATTCCTGCCATCCTACCTTTTCATTCTAACTTCTCCTCAATACCATGAAGATTACCTTATCATCCGAAACAGTTAAAACTATTCAGACCACCCCCAAAACTATGTAGGTAGGTTCAAGCAAGTCATCAGACATATTTTTTTTTTAAAAAAGTCTATTGCTTCTTAAGATCTCATAGAATCAGAATAAAAAGGTATTAATAACATGGACTTTGGAGCCAGAAAAGCCCGAGTTGTCTCTACAAAATAGTCTTGAGTTTTATCATCCTGGGAATGTTTCTTATTCTCTTGAACGTCAGGCTGCCTGTCTAGAAAATGGGTATAATAATGCCTTTCTGTGTGGTCGTGTGAGTGTGAAGGAAACAGACCTCAGTGACCTCAGGCCTCTGAGACGTTCAGAGAGAAAGATGCCCGCGATTGCTTGACCTCCAAGTGTCCTAGGCCCACCAATGGAAAACGACCTTGCGAGTTGATGACCTTTCTGGTCCCCTCCCCAACTCTGACCCGCGCACCTCAACAGTAGAGGCAACAGTGACACTCTGATGGGGAGTATAGTGTGATGTCCCACCGTGTGCGACATGGTGCCAAACATCAGTGTGGGCCAGTGTCGCGGTGAGTCTGCAGCTCTCGTGTTCGGCCCACAGCCTGTTGAGCGTCCTCAGTTCGCTAAGGCACCTGCTCAGCATGTGTCCGTCCCAGAGTCCGCTCCCTTGCCAACACTCCCCCTCTATTATTTTATCACTATTTTATTGGTTTAGAAAAGTGAATTTAATGATAGGAACATAATTTTTGAATTATTTATGCTTTAATTTTGCTCACATCTATAGCTCTCGGTACAGAGTGGTAGGGAAGTCTCTTAGAGTCACTCAGAAAATTTCTGTCGCTGTGCGGCTTGATGAAATATGTGAGACAGAGATATAAATTCAGATAAAGATATGAATGTGCAAAAGTGCTCAAATCCCAGGGGGAAAAGACAAGTGTTTGAACATGCATTTAGCCTGCTTCATGTGTTTATTTACATATGGCGATAATAATATTCTATCTTAGTAATCACATATGCATAAAAATTTACTGGAAGTATACAGTAGTGTTAAAAATTGTTACCACTGGCCAGTGAGAATGGACAGAAAATCAGACTTTAATATTTACCTTTACTCCTGCTCATTCTAATTTTTAGTAAACGAGTATATTAATAGACTTTTACTAATTTTAATTTATTAATAATTATTTTTTTATTAACAAAATTATTGTGTATTATAGAATAACTTTAAATGTCTCACTTATACTCTGAGTTTAACTATAAGGACTGACGTTGCTTTGGCCTTTAAGAGCATAAAAACGTTTTAAATGAATATAATCTTTTATCTATTAAGAGATACTTAAAACTGAGTCTGAATTCAGGCTCCCCATGAAGATTTCCTAAAGGCTGGAGTATGGGGACACTGGGAAGCTTATTGGCAAGGAAACAAGAGCTACCCCTGATTATAGGAATTCTGAAAAGCAGGGCAAATGGAATCAGTAGAGATTTCGCAACGTCACAATTTCCTTGAGTTACTCAAGTGTTGAAAAAATGACCTCAGGCCCACATAATTCAGGAGAGCTTATGCCCCTGCATACTGAGGGTCGTTGCAAAGGCTTCTGTCCCTGCAGGTTTGCTGAGAGAACCGTAGCATTCTCAGAATTGCTCTTGTCTGGATGACCAGTTAGAAGCTGTCCCTAACAGTGAGACTGAAGACAATGTCTGTCTCTTCTTCGGGAGGTGTCTCCCTGAGGGCACTGAGTGTGTTTTCTCCTCCGATCCAGACCAATAGTCTTTCCTGACCAGCTGTCCATCTCAAATTTCTCTCCCAGGACTCAGCCAAAAACTGCCAGAAGCCATGGGGAGTTCAATGAACTCCTCACCCTTTCACTCGGAGGTTCAGTAATTACAACAGTAATAAGGGTGCTTCTGTTATTATCAAGAGAATGCACTGGTTGGTGTGTCCCGTCACAGACAACGTCCAGAGTGTGATGTTCCCCCAGGAAGCTCCCAGCTACCTTACTGTTAGAGCCTTGCTAGACGGAAAACAACCTTAACTTGACAATGGCAAGGCCTCTGGTAGCCTCTGATATTCTTTAACGTATGAAAGATTTTTCTCAAAACCTCCCTTTTTCCTTCCCTCCCCCAACTCCCTAGTATATGTAATCAGCTACCCCTCACACCCCTGGGGCAGCAGCTCTCTCTGCCCAGGGTCCTGTCCCCGCGCTTTAATAAACAACCATTTTGCACCAAAGAATTCTCAAGAATTCTTTCTTGGTCTCCAGACCAAGACTCCAGACTCCACCGCACTGAATCTCATCAGTGTCCCAAAACTACATCAGCAAGAGTCATCACTCTGATCCTGCCTCGAAGTCCCTGCCCCACTGGCCAGGATACTCGGTGGTTTCGGGAAGCAATTGAATTTGCGACATGGGCATTTTCTGTTTTCCATGTAACATAGAAATTGTTGAGGTCTAAGTTTCCGCAAGTTATCATGCCTCTGTGAGTGTACAAAAAGCTTTTTTTTAATTTTAAAGATTTTATTTATTTGAGAGAGAGTGTGTGAGAGAGAGCGTGAGAGGGGAGAAGGTCAGAGGGAGAAGCAGACTTCTTGTGGAGCTGGAAGCCTGATGTGGGGCTCGATCCCGGGTCTCCGGGATCATGACCTGAGCTGAAGGCAGTCGCTTAACCAACTGAGCCACCCAGGCGCCCCAAACCCTTTTTTTTTCAGTGTTCCAAGATTCACTGCTCATTCCCCACACCCAGTGCTCCATGCCAAACCTTTTAAGTACTACTTTGAACTTCCGTCTTGCTTCTGGAGTGTGGGGATAAATAACAAATAATTTATTCGCACAACGTCACAGTTTGGCTTAGAATACAGAGGAAAGTTGGTAATTCCTCTCTCCCCTCTCATTACATGAAAGACTGACTCACGGAAGAACACAAATTAGGAAACTCAGGAGTTCTTTTCCTGAGTCCTGCATAGCAGATTGAGGATTAGAACCAAGGACTGCTCTGTTGCAGAGTTTTATTTTTCCATAGAGGTAACAACATATGCAAAGTAACACTATCAGCAAATAAATGGAAGGAAGACGCGGAGGCTTAGTCAGATTGTTATGCTATAATGATAAAGTCCATAAGATGAGTTCCCAACACCCACATTTCAGCACGTTTTGTAGAATAATTTTCAAGAAAGTGTTCTACATACCTCTTTATTAGCATTACAGACAGGATGGCATGTGTGAGCGCTTGTCCAAAAACCTTTGAATTCAAGTAAGACCAAGGAGGAGCTCCTCATTAGCTCTTCAGGTGTAGACACGACAAAGTTCCCCTTTTCCAGGGGCAAATTATGAGATCTCCACACAGAATTAACTCAGAAAATACAAACATAGGGGAAAAAATATTGCAGACAACCAGAAAGTGTTTATGGCATCCCGATGCAGATGATTAAAGCATTAACTGCTCTTCTCAGAATTCTCCTCACAGCTTTGCCATATAAATGAAGACAGGGGATTCTCCTCATTAAATCGTGTTGATGTGTGCCCTGATTTATAAGGGAAAGCAACCCTATTCTGTGCCATGTGGTAATTGATCGGTTAGCTAACTGCGGAGAGGAAGATCTCAGGGAAAACAGTTCTGTTTTTAGCTTGGATTTACTCCACTGTTTCCCTTCCTCCAGAGACTGTCTTTTCCAAGATGAGAGGGAATGACCATAGGGACGAAAGTACCTTAGCAGATAAGACTTGAGTTTTGTGCCATCAAACTGGGAGCTAATTTCCTCTTCTATGCTACAAAATGAGTTCTGTGAAGCCACATGGAAAAGAAAACTGTCCATGTGCTCTGAAATTCTGAGTTCAATTTCTATACAATATAATCGACTTCCATTTAATCTACCACAGAAATCCTTTTACTGCCCTGATTGGCATAAAGCAGTTTTATCATATTCCCAAATATTTCTATCTTTAATAGATATTTTCACTGAGTGTTGTAACAAAGTGATGAAACATTAAATTCTACGCCTGAAACTAATATTTTTTTCTCACTTACAATTAATACTACACTGTATGCTAACTAATTGGAATTTAAATAAAAACTTGAAAGTAAAAAGAGATGGTTTTTGCATTTCTAGGCTTGGTGAAGAAGCTCACCCTCTGTTTAGTATGGCTTTGTAGATTGTTTTTGCATGATATAAAAAATAATTTATATTTTTCTATGGTCCCTTCTTTCCAGGATTTATTTTTATATGTTCAACTAAGTAGCTCCCTATCAATTTTTCAGATGAGTAGACACATTAAGTATTCAAATATAGTTATAAATATGAGAGTAGACACACTATTAAAATATATGTATAATTATGAAAAGTTTATACTTAAAATATAAAAAGAGTTCACAAAGCCCAAGAAAACATACAAATAACACAATAGAAAAAATACCAAATAATTTGAACATGTAACTCAGAATAGCAAATCTGAGACTTTAAATTCCCAACCAATCAGAGAAATATGTTGAAGTAATAATAATTCACTGGATTGAAGAAAAAAAACCGTGTAACCAACAGGAACTCCTGTTCCTAATCTCTCTAAAGGGAAAAGGCTAGTCTCCCAAATTATGGGTAGAAATGTAAAGTATCACCAGAGTTTTAGAAATAAATAGGACAGTTAATCTTGAAAATACACATATATTTATCTACTAGCAGTATTATTCATAGGAATCTACCTAATGAAATAAAATTATCAGTATATAAAGCATAGGAACAAGAACGTCTATTGTTGCAACGTTTGTAGTACCAAAGATGGAGAAAAAATTTAGTCCTTTGGTAGAGAATGAACTAATAACTAATCTGTAACAGAAGTATTTGCTTGAGATATTGCTGAATGAGAAGATGAAGACACAAGAAAAACAGACTAACACACTCTTAACTATATAAAACAATGACTAAAATGCACTCAATATAATTTTACGTATCATAGCCCTACATGGGATTACATACATGAGAATGAGAATTCCTTCTTTCTGTGGAAGAAGAAAAGGGCATCAAGTAACACAGAAAAGGAAAGAAATTTAGATTTAAGCCACCAAAAATAATGCATAATATTTTAAACTCCCCAAACTAATAGTGGTGTAATTTACCTCTGAAAGTTAAGAGTGGGCTTGAGGGGGGGAGCCTTTGGGGAAAAATAGTGCTCCTTTAATGTGGGATTTCCTTTGTTTTTCTCAAGTTCTTGTAATAGTGAAATATTTTTTAGAAATTCTATTTTATTTTACTTGAAAGTTTTTTTTTTAAGATTGTATTTATTTATTTTAGAGGGCCAGAGTGCAGGGGGCGGGGCCGGCGGGAGAGTCAGAGACCCCTACAGATTCCTGCCCAGCTGGGAGTGGGGCTCAGTCTCAGGAGTCTGAGACACCACCTGAGTCTTTAGTTTACGGAGTAGACCAAGTAATCTAAAAAGCTTCAGTAGTACTTCAAGTGGAAAATTAAGAAAGAATGTGTGTCAATCTCCCTCCCCATCTTTTTTTACCTTTATTTCCCAGGTAAATCTTTTTACCTTTATTCACCAATGCTTACAGGCATAGCTCTCTCTCTCCTTTTTTTTTTTTTTTTTTTTTTTTTTGTCCCTAAGGAAAGAGCTCCTGGAAAGCTGTAATTTAGTGTATTAATTCCTGACCGTATAATCGATTAGTCGGTACGAGAACGGAGCAGACATGGGCGCCGGGACGTGCTCTGGACAGCCGGTGTGGGCTGGTGCCTCAGCGCCAGATCCCAGGAGGAGCCAACGGTGTTGGGAGGAACCGAGCACTGACAATGGCAGACTTGCAGTAGTGCTAAGGGAGCTCCAAGTCCTAAGTACCCCAGAGTCTAAGTGAGCATCTCAAGGCCTCTGCATCAGAGATCTCAAGCGTGGAGAAAATAAACGCAAAGCTCGTGGCCAGATAGGTCTGAACTCTGAAGGACAGCACAGGAGAAACACAGGGAGGGTCCTGGATTCTTGCCGCTGTGTGCTTGGATCTGTGTTTGAGTTAATGGTGGTTAAGAATAAGCCCGTGGATGGCAGAGACTAGTTAAAAGTGCAAATCAAAGTAGGATATCCTAACCTCTTTCTTAGTTTATAGTTTCTTTTTATTTTTTTTTAAAGGGAGAAGCAGGCTCGATGTAGGATTCGATTCCTGGACCCTGGGATCATGACCTGAGCTGAAGGCAGACGCTTAGCCAACTGAGCCACCCAGGCTTCCCTATAGTTTCTTTTTTTAAGATGCAAAGGTCTTGGGATAGCCTTGGGTTCAGCACGTAAAAGGCTCAGACTGAACTTGGAATATCCTTGAATCCGACGGGTTCCTGTGAACTCATGTTATAACTCAGGCCAAACGTAGTTCCTGCCCTGGGGGTTGTGGGTGTGGCGGTGGTAGGGCTGGGGCGTGGAGCCCTGCATTTTTCCGTGGGGTTAGGGTTACTGGCAAGCTCCAGTGACACTTTCAAAGAGGAGGGATTCAAGGATAGAGGTGGGATACAAAAGAAGAGAAAAATTTGGAAGTGGTATGAGATTGAGAACCTTACAGCGTTTAATGGCCTTAGAAATTATACTTTACTCCAAAAAGTGGGGGCAGGAATGGTCTCTCTTTAGTATGTGTTATATGTTACAAAAACACAATAAACACTTTACACTTACTACGTGCCAGGAACTGTTCTAGATGCTCTCATGTATTAGCGCATTTAAAATTAAAGTAGTCCTTTGAGCATGGCAATATCATTATCCACATTTTACGAGTGAAGAAACCATGATACAGAGAGAGTGATTCCGGGGTGGAGGTGAGATGCCATTCATTCGAGAAGTCTACGGTCTTAAATGTCCGGCTCTTCTCTCTGTGGAATCCACATCACCTCAAAATTAACTTTATCTCTGATGGATGTGAATCAGATTTGAGGGAAGGTGGAATACTGCAGAGCAGGGCTTACTGGGGAGTGCGTCTTTGCCATTCCAGATGGGGCCGGTGTGGTTGTCTGTAGGCTACAGGAAGTCTATGATACCACAGCAGAGGGCCAGGGGAAGACCCTACAGGGCCTAGCACAAGCCCTCCAGGACACCAGAAATTACCAGTCCCAACTGCTTTTCACTGGACATAGGCTATTCTGCCAACAGGAGAGTGGTTAAGTAGAAGGAGCTTTTCGGAACCTATGTCATGTGAAGAGGGAGTCTGTAAATCTCTCTCCTAGGAACTGCACGCCCCCTGATTTTGGTGACCACCCTCCACCCTCCACACTCTCTTGAGTCTCGAATCGTTACTCCTACAGAAGGCTGCGGCTGAATGAGAGGGGACTGGGGTGTGTTTGGACGGTGAATTCCAGCATATCTGGCATTGGCTTGAACTATTTTACTGAGAAAGAGAGAGCACGGCACCGACGCTGGCCAAGGCAGGAAGTTCCATCAAGAACGTCGTTGTGTAGCAAGTGGTTGGAGGAGTTTCGGGAAGGTTCGAACCCGCTTGTCAGCCTCGTTTATGGATAAGAATGAGATCGGTGATTTGCACCTAGTCTCAGTGAAGCCCCTGGAGGGCTCTGTGGTGGACCAGGGGCCAGAGATGCCTGCATGCCCAGCAGCCCGTCGGAGACTCCCTTCGTGCTCCCTTCTTCCTGCTGCTTCCATGCATATGTCAGGGGCTTTGGGTCTGAAGTAGAAAACATGTCCATACAGTTCTTACAGAGAGGAAAACCGGTGTTGATGCCTGCGTGTATTTTCACATATTCTGTAGTATTTAATATATAGGGAAAAAAACCATAGCAAGAGCAAGTTAGGAAAAGCAGGGAAGGATGTTTCAGGTAAAATGACAAGCGAATGCGAAGACAGAGGCGGGGAAGAGTTATATCAGAGAGAGAAAGAGTAAACGGCAGCATGTCCTCTAATGCATTCCCTTCAGGGATTTAAGTGCTACTTAGTTTAGTCTATTGGTTTGACATACTTGCGGCGTTAATAGTAATGTTGCGATGCCTTCTTCCTATTTCAGACTGAAAAATAGAAGAGAATTTGCACAAAGCTCCTGCTCAAAGCTACCTGACCTTCACCCCCGGCGCTCATGCACTCTGCCTTCCCTCTGACCCGTGAACGCTTGCTCCCGTTTTAAGCCAAACCGTCCCTCATGAGCCAGATCCTCTTCCTTTCCACCTACTCAAGGTCATCAACTTTCTCTTTTCCTGAATATTCATTTTACTGCTGGATAATTCCCTTCCCTGGTTTTTAAACTTGTTATAATTCCTCTCGTTTCAAAAATGATCTGGTAATTAATAAATCCTTCATCCCTACTGCTAATATCTGTGTCTCAGTTTCTCTCCGTCATTAGATTTCTCCAAGGATTGGATCGTGCTCACTGCCTGCATTTCACTTTCACCTTTGTCTCTCGTGTGCGCGTGCTCCAACCAGAACCCCCCACCCCTCCATCGCTCCACCAAAATAGCTCTTTGCAGCTTTGTCTGGGAGACCCACATCACTAAATCTGTTATCAGTTTTCATTCCTAATCTTGTGGTGAAAAAAAAAAAAATCAGACCTGCGAGAGACCAGGTGACACTTGGAGAAGTAGAACTTGGGTTTATTTTATGCCTGTGGACCCAGATGAGCTCATGCTTGACGTTCTGGACCCCGGGGAAGGCGTTACAGGCTTTTATAGGGCGCCGCGGGCAGTCAGGTTCCAGGGGCTGCACTGACAGCTGGTGGTGGGCTTAAACTGGGGTCCGGGGGCTGCTTTAAGCGGGAACAGTAGTGCAGGGAGCCTGGGGCAGGAAGCCTGTTTACAGAAGCAGAAAGCGACTGGTTACCTTCTTGCTCCCAGTAGGGCTTCTGGGTCATCCCCAGCTTCTCGTTAGAAACTCTCCATCTTCTGGGGCCTCCTGGCCTGGGAATGCTCTGGGCAATTTTCCTCTTCAATCCCAGGTAAACATTTGCAGCATGTTAGATGTGTGACCACTCATCCCTCTGGAAACACTTCCAGTTCTTTCCTTCCAGGGTCGCCTGTGCTCTCGATGTCCCCCACCACGCGCTCCTCACCCCTTTCTCTGCTTCCTCCAGAAGGCCTGCCCGGAAGCCCTCTTCCCCAGAGAACCACAGGGCTGCTTCCCATCACCACCAGCCACCACATCTTTGCCTCAGTGTAGTATCCAAGCTCTTCCTTGACCCTCTCCTCCTAAAACTGCACCCCTGCCTGTTTCCTGGATTCTGTCCCTGTTATGCTTATATTCCTAACCCTTAAAAATGTTCCTATCATCATGAGGTTTCCAACATCTGTCTGTGACAAAGCTCAGTGCCACGGGAATTTGTCATGAGCTTTGTTCCAGGACCCAGACTATTGCCTCGCACAATATGTATTTGCTGAAGAAGGTGAACGAGAAGGAAAATGGGAACATAGACAAAATATAAAATAGGTTAAGGCTGTCTTCAGGGTCCCTGTACCACCCATCAAGACAAGAAGGAAAATGATCTGATAATCTGATCGATAAGCATTTATTGAGCTATCATCGCATAGCCCTTAATTTAAGATCACAGCGGGTTTAAACACAAACACACACATACGGGCATAGATGTAATATTTGTTTCTTTGGAGAAAGATTAAGCTCCATGGCTAAGAGAATTAGTTGGAAATTCCATAGGTGCTTCCAAAATTGCTATTTCTATAGAGATACATACTCTCTCTTGATCTCCTGTCCCCACTTCAAGGTGTTATTGATGATAAAATAATGCATCTCTAAACAGCATAGAAATTATATAAAATTATAATCATTTTCACCAGAGACTGATTCTTTTTTTTTTTTTTTTTAACATTTTATTTGTTTATTTTACAGAGAGAAACACAGCGAGAGAGGGGAACACAAGCAGGGGGAGTGAGAGAGGGAGAAGCAGGCTTCCCACTGAGCAGGGAGCCCGATGTGGGCCTCGATCCCGGGTCTCCGGGATCATGACCTGAGCCGAAGGCAGTCGCTTAACCAACTGTACCACCCAGGTGCCCCTAGAGATTGATTCTAAAAGGATTTTTATTTACTTGTAAATGCACATCATATTTTTGTACCAGGAGGACACATACTATAGGTTGTTTTTCAGTGTTAGAATTGGAAAGTGCAAGTCATGGGTCTCCAAATTCTATATTCTGCTATGTTAATAATGATCTTAATAAGCATCATCGTGGTTCAATATCACCTTTTACTTAATTTGTAAAGAAGGAAAAATCAACTATATTCTAATTATCCTACCTTCTTATGGCAATAACAGAATATTGTTTATAGTCAAAACTAAACCCAAAACCCATTCTAACAAGCCCTAACTAATCTAAAATAAAATCTAGTCTATCTGGACAAAGTATACAAGAATTAGTGCTTACAAATATGAAAATATGCACATTGTGTCTGAAAATGATATTTTTTGAGAACAATTTATTTAGGTATTTGGTATTTTTTCTGGAGCCTCTACAGTAACCTGAACTTTCTTAAAGACTTTGAGGGGGCTTGGGGCGCCTGGGGGGCTCAGTTGGCTAAACAACTGCCTTCGGCTCAGGTCATGGTCCCAGAGTCCCAGGATCGAGTTCTGCATCGGGCTCCCTGCTCAGTGGGAAGCCTGCGTCTCCCTGTCTTACTTCCCCTGCTTGTGTTCCCTCTCTAGCGCTCTCTCTCTCTCTCTCTCTCTCTCTGCCATATAAATAAATAAAATCTTTTTAAAAAAGACTTTGAGGGGACTCAAAAAAGAACCAGTAATATTTCAGGTCTGGAGATACCTGCCTACCTTTAGGATCCATTCATATAATATAGACTGTTCCAATCAACTTCCATTATGACTGGTCAGGGACTACAGTCACGGGTATAAATGTGAAGAGATCAGCATCCCGAAAACACCCAATCATAAAGATTCCAACAGTTCCCCAGAATCTGTGTCATTCCTCTCTGCCTCTGTTCAAGATTCTCCTGGTGACAGGGGGCAAGTGGAGGTTAATAAATTAACAAGTACTGAATATGAGCAAGAAACTCTGCCTTCCATTTAAGCAAATACCTATGGTCTATCTACATAACTTTCTTCATTCATCTTTGCCTCAAAAGGCCAAACATAAATATCACTAACCTCAGTTAAAGCAATGATTAAAAATAGGCAAGAACCACACTGTGGATCCACATTACGGTATTGGAGATACTAGGATCTAGATAATGGAACGATTTATTTTGCCTCTCATTCCAAAATTTATTTTGCCTTTCGTTCAGAATTTGGCACTAAAAAAGTACGCATGAATTTTCTAGAAAAAATATATACTTTTTTTTTTTTCATTTCCAAGCATATTTTTTTCAACATGTTGAGGACTTAGTACAAATCATTGGTGTCTACTTTCATGGCCGGCATTTTGCAAGCATAGGTCCCAAAATGGAGCCCTCCTAGTGATCCGTGCTTGGCTTACGGGGACCTGAGAGGAGTGCAAATCAGTGTGGACTCAGGAATGTTGCATTTTCTCAACCTCGCTAAACACTGAGCTCCCCATCTCATTGAGCGTCTCTTCAGCCTGTGATGTCAGAATAGTTCTTTAGTTGCTACTCCTAACAATGTATACAGAAGATGAATCAAAAGACAATCCCCAAACTCTTGCTATCCTTCTGCACCCCCCTTCCCTAGCACCTTCTTCATGGCTTCTTTAACATCCTTGTTTCTCAGTGTGTAGATCAGGGGGTTAACGCTGGGAGTGACGATCGTGTAGAAGAGAGTGAGGAACTTGCCCTGGTCCTGGGAATACGTGTTCGCTGGCTGGAGGTACATGTATATGATGGTGCCATAGAAGAGAGACACGACCGTTAGGTGGGAGCTACACGTGTTGAAGGCTTTCTTTCGCCCAGCGGCCGACTTGATCCTGAACACGGCTTGTGCAATGTAACCATAAGAGATGAGGATGAGGATGAGTGGCGCCAGGATGATGAAGATTGCCAAGGCAAATGCCAGTGCCTCGAGGCTCATGGTGTCTACGCAGGCCATGCCAATCAGCGCTGGCATCTCGCAGAGAAAGTGGTCCACCCGCCTGTGCCCACAGCGGGGTAGCATCAACGTCTGGGGTGCCATTATGAGAGAATTGCCAAATCCACTCATCCATGCCACCGAAGCCAGCTGCCCACAGAGTCGCGGGTGCATGATGACGGTGTAGTGCAGGGGTCTGCAGACGGCAACGTAGCGGTCATACGCCATCACGGCCAGGAGGACGCACTCCACCCCTCCGAGGGCCAGGACGAAGTAGAGCTGAACGGCACAACCCAGATAGCTGATGGTCTTATCTGAGCCCCGAAGGTTGTAGAGCATCTGAGGGATGGAGCCCGTGGTAAAACACATGTCCAGGAACGAGAGGTTGGCCAAAAAGAAATACATTGGTGTATGCAGCCGGGAATCCAGAGCGGAAAGCAAGACGATGGTCATGTTGCCAAGAAGAGTCAGCAGGTAAAAAGTGAGGACAACCACGAAGAGGATCAGCTCTAGGTGAGGACGGTCAGAGAAGCCCACCAGGATGAAGCCTTCCAAAGAGCTTGTGTTGTCCTTCTCCATCACCTCTGACCACGTGTTACCTGTTAGGAAAAGATGAGCATCTTTCAAGAGTGCAGAAGCGTGCCTGGGTAGCTCAGTTAAGCATCCAGCTCCTGGTTTTGGCTCAGGTCATGTTCTCAGGGTTGTAAGATGGAGCCATTTCTCCTCCCGTTTCTCCCTGGGTGCAGAGCCTGCTCAAGATTCTTTCTTTCCCTCTGCTCCTCCCCCACCCCGCCCCCCACTGCTCACACTCACACACTCTCTCTCAAAAAAAATAGAGTATAGATATTCTCCCTCAAAATGAAATGACTGATAAAATGGTAGAATGGAAATGCCTTTGGAAATGCTGGGTGCTTGACTCAGGATTTCAATAAGTATTAAGTCATTATTTGGTCTGAGGAGCACAGTCATTAGGGGTTTTTCAGATTCATGGCTGTAATATTATTACTATTTTATAAAGATTTTATTTGACAGAGAGACACAGCGAGAGAGGGAACACAAGCAGGGGGCGTGAGAGAGAGAGGAGCAGGCTTCCCGCCGAGCAGGGAGCCCGATGCGGGGCTCGATCCCGGGTCTCCGGGATCATGACCTGAGCCCAAGGCACACACTTAACAACTGAGCCACCCAGGCGCTGCTATTCAGTGTTCTTTTGACAGCATTTCTTCTCCTCAGATCCACACTTTGTTCTCACAAAGAACTCTACTTTCAGGAAGACTACATTGATTATTTTATTTCTGTGTCTCTTGGATCCCATAGAACACAAAGGTGGTTTATCTTCTAGTACCCTTTCAACTATCTGGCAGTGATTTCAGGTCTTGGGTGAGTGTGTTGCATAATGAAAGCTAACCAAGGCAAAGTCTCATTCTAACCTTTTTGCATATGTTCCTAAGCAGGAGTCAGAAGTGATGGAGTTGTGATTCATTATACCTCTCGGGTGCATCGGAGCACAAAATAGCATTCCACTACTCTAAGAATGCTTTGTCATGCTTAAAATCATGAGTTGGGAGTTGGCACGTGTTCCTAACAGCTTTAAGATTTTGTACACTAAAATTTGGGCAGTTATCAGAAGTGGCAGAATTGCCAAGGTCATTACTCCAGAGGCTGCAACGAGCATCTCCAGTGGTCAGGAATGGATAGGATGACAGGCAGGGGTGACACATACTCCACTGACTAAATGACTGACAACCAACACCTGAATCAAGCCAGCACTGAGGGCTTTTCCTCCACCTCTGGTAACATGGAAATTTAAAACATATGCAATAGGGGCGCCTGGGTGGCTCAGTTGGTTGGGCGACTGCCTTCGGCTCAGGTCATGATCCTGGAGTCCCAGAGTCCCAGGATCGAGCCCCACATCGGGCTCCCTGCTCGGCGGGAGGCCTGCTTCTCCCTCTCTCACTCCCCCTGCTTGTGTTCCCTCTCTCGCTGTGTTTCTCTCTGTCAAATAAATAAATAAAATCTTTAAAAACAAAAACAAAAAACATATGCAATAGTCAAGAAAGAACATACATGTATATATATATATATATATATATATATATATAAATGATTATTCTTTTACATGTTCTGTGAGTGTGTCCATCCTTATTTAAACCTAATAGAATGGCTTCTAAACACACAGTCAAGATCATTTTCTCCCAAGAGCTATACATATTAATTATTTAATAGTGCAAGGCCATTTATCACTTGTTGCATTTAAATAAATGTCCATTGTTAAGGGAAACAAAATTATTTTGTGTATCCTTTGTGACTTCTGGATCTTTGATCAGGTAATTTCATTTTCACAAGATTTTAAAAAGCTGAACCAAGTAATGCCTCCATATCAACTGTTATGCAGTTTGTCTGTAAAGAGTCAGGGGGGTTACTGCTTCCGTTGTTTGGAGGAATGAACGATCATGTCTCAGAACTAAGGGAGGTGTTGGCTACACAAGTGGCTTGGTCTGTGACAGATGGAAGAGGACATAAATGCCAAGGACAGAAACCCCGAAGAACATTTTAGAAATTTCTCTCATTGACTCTCCATTTGGAGTTCAAAATCTGTGTTAATATTAAACACTGATAATTACAGAAAGCTCATTATTCAGTAGATTCTCATGCTGTGGGCACCTGGGTGGCTCAGTGGGTTAAGCCTCTGCCTTCAGCTCAGGTCATGATCTCAGGGTCCTGGGATTGAGTCCACATCGGGCTCTCTGCTCGGCAGGGAGCCTGCTTCCTCCTCTCTCTCTGCCTGCCTCTCTGCCTACTTGTGATCTCTCTCTGTGAAATAAATAAATAAGTAAGTAAGTAAATAAATAAGTAAGTAAATAAATAAATAAAACTTAAAAAAAAAAGAAGATTCTCATACTATGCAGGACCATATTAGTATCTTTAGTCTTAAGATTTTGCAATTCAGTAGATTCCAATACTTTTAAAATTTATTTTGGGGGTTAAAAACTCCATTAGTGAGTTCAAACTGTCTCTCTGTAGCTTCCTAATAGAGTGAGTGATATTAAACCATAATCTTTAAAGTCTGATCAAGCCTATGAAGATAAAGTACATGGGGCGCCTGGGTGGCTGAGTCATTAAGCGTCTTCTTTTCGGCTCAGGTCATGATCCCGAAGACCCGGGATCGAGTCCCACATCGGGCTCCCTGCTCAGCGGGAAGCCTGCTTCTCCCTCTCTCACTCCCCCTGCTTGTGTTCCCTCTCTGGCTGTGTTTCTGTCAAATAAATAAAATCTAAAAAAAAAAAAGCACACAAACATTTATGTTGTTTTTATATATACTTATATTGGGATATATATGCCATTTTTAATATGCTTATATTGGCTTAATAAGTTGACCTGCATGTGATTCAGCTATAGTCTGATGTGGAAAAGAAAACCTGGATGACTGGCTGAGGGCCAAGATCACATTTCTTCCTGTACAGGATCATTGACTTACCAGATTCGACTGCAGTGTCAAAAATGCCATGTCCACGGTGCCTTGTCTTTCTTGGGACTTCACATGGACATCCAGGTGGGATGACCAGAGTGAAAACGAGAAGGAAAGAAAGAGGACCTTTTGGAAATCTATAGGAAAGTGAGGAGATGAAGAGGCAAGACCCAGGTAGCAGTGAATCTGGATGGATGAAAGGATGGAATGGCTGAGCACACAGTTGTTATGCCCCCTGAGGGCCCCCAGTATCCACATTCCCCGCCCGCCTCGGATCAGAAGTCAGACAAGGAGCAGCCTGAAGGAAGGAAGCCAGGGTGTCTATGATACACACTCAGCGTGGGAGCACTTAAAGATCAAAGGATTCAAGTCTGAAAAGAAAGAACTTCTTACAGGTTTCGGGGTTGATATAGGATTGGATACTTCCTCTTCTGCTCTACCCTGTGGAGTTAGAGATTTCTTTAAAAAATTTTTTCCTTAACTAATTATCTCTAATGAGGTTTGGGAGAGCATATGGTCTCAGGGGAAATACCGCTCTTCCCAACACCCCGTCCCTCCCCAGCCCACCCCAGCTCGGCAGATTTACCCAAGAGACAGAAAGAGAGGGGGCACCAGATCTTCCTCACTGGGTCTCATCAAGTCATGACAAACCCGAAGGCACACTCAATTCAGAAAGGAACCTAGGATCAGTGAAAAGATGTGCCTCAGTTTACTTTTGTGATACGTGTCCCCTGCTACTTTCTTAGTGCATTCAGGGTAGAGAGGTGCTATTCATAGTCCTTTACCATTGTGTTTATTCAAGATTAACTCTCTATGCAATTAAAGGTCCTTAATAATACAACTTAACTTGAATATTTTCCATTTAAGACAGATTTATCAAAAGAAAGCTAAAAAAGAGATTGTTTTGACACTTAAATTAATATGAAAACAAAAAATAGACCAGAAAAATTAAAATAATTTCATTTCAATTTGCCTAGCTTAGTGTAAAATTATTAAAATTATCTCAGGAAAGTTATCTATCTGACTGACGAATGACTTTACCCGCATCATTAGACTAAACATCATAGTGCACAGGTGCCATTCAGATCCTGTTCCCATCTGTTACAGTCGTAAGGTGAACAATATAGAAGCAACTGCATTTCAAAAGCACACTTTCCATATTTAGGTATCAAAGTCTTCAAAAGAAGAGATTTTAATTGATCCGCATGAGACACTGCATATAAAAGTGCTTTGTACACTTAAAATATCACCTAATTTTATTAACCAATTTTATTAGTATCTTATGGCCAACTAACTTCAGCGACTTCTGAACACTCTCCAAGTAGAAACAGAACATAACTGATCATTACTCTGTCAAACACTGTGTTTTAAATATAAACATTATTAAAGTCATATAATATAATCTTTTTTAAAAGCTTTTTTCATTTTTATTTGAGAGCGAGAGACCACAAGTGGGGGGAAGGGCAGAGGGAGAAGCAGACTCCCCACTGAGCAGGGACCCTGATGCAGGGCTCGATCCCAAGACATTGGGATCATGACCTGAGCTGAAGGCGAATGCTCAACCGACTGAGCCATGGGTGCCTCATATAGTATAATCTTAATACCACCACTTAATATTGGGAGAGATGGAGTATGTGATCCAGAAGCAACAACAGCATTATCATCTCCATTAATTTATAAATGCATGGCATACAATGATTTTTTTCTGTTAACAAATACAGAATTACCTAGATGAGCAATCAATCTTAATCAGTGTTCATTCTGTATTTGAGCGAACTTCTCGGTGCAGTCAGATGAGCCATCCCCCTGAGAGTCGCTTCTTATTCCTGGATGGAGTTGCTTGTTTGTACCACCATCTCAGCCAAAGATTCTCTCATGGAAACTGGGGAAAAGTATCTAGAGAATTTGATATTGTCAAGGATTTCCTACCCGAGATAATGAGTCTCTCTGAGAAATGAAGGAGACGAGGTCCTCATGGGTACTTAACTCCAAGAGGGATGTGAAACTGTTAGCCAATGAGGACATTTTAGAATCAAACTTTAAATTTTTTTACCACCTTGTTTCTACCCCTTTTCTCACACCTGGCCCATCACCAACATTAACTATTACAGATACATTTAAATTTGTAACTGATGGAAATGTTACAGTTAAGGAAAGCCCTTTTCTATGAGATGAAATAATACAATCCAAAGGTTATAAGGGACTATAAGTGACTACAAGAGATGTTTGCTGGCATTACCATATGATATTGTAATGTGACACCGTAGGAAAAAGTATATAAATCTATGTCAGTCATTTCCATTAAATACAAGTACCTTTTTTTTTTTAAAGTAATCTCTGCACCCAACACGGGGCTCAAACTCACCACCCCGAGATCAAGAGTTGCATGTTCTTCCAACTGAGCCAGCTGGACATCCCCCATCAAACACAATCACCTCTCAACAAACCTCTTTTACTGTAACCAAATCTAATTTATCATCAGCTTTTGTGGAAGTAAACAACGGATTGTTTAGAAAACTTTTGTCACATACATTCATGAAATTTGATGTCAAGTATCCATCACTTCTTGGAACTTCATTTCCCAAGTCTGCTTTTCTAGATTTTTACCTCATTGTGCTTGTCCAGCCATCAAATCTTAAAACATCATATTTTTCCTGAGCCATCTCTTTCCCTGAATGCTCATATTCCTTAAGTTTTTAAGACTAACCATATCATCCTTCTTTCATCCCTTGCTCTTCTTTTCCATTTCCCCTTCTCTGGCCCTAGCCAGTAAATCATTAACTCTTACCCGATCTGTTATAAGACCCTCTAGAGTCTTGCTACTAAAAATTATTTTCCACTTTGCTACAAAAGGAGCCTTTCTAAAATATAGGTGTTATCATGTGAGTGCTGAAAGCCCTGAAATGACCTTATTATTGCCTATGGAAATACACATTTATTTCTCAGTAGTAATGTTGGCTCTGGACCAGCTCCCATTTCTAGTTCCGTCTACAAGAACTTCTACTTATTCTAAACTTCAAATGCATTAAGCTATTCACCATTTTCCTTAAATGATGATGAGCTGAATCATCTCTGACAAAAAACTTGGAATAAAGAGGAAGGAGAATAGCCCTTAGAGACAGAATGGCTCAAACTCCAGCTCAGAAACAAGAGAAACAGGCTTAAAAATTATAAACCTCACCATCGCTGGAGAGAAAAATTACTTTGAAGAGTTCCTGTGAAAGTTAAATAAGGTAGGAAATATTAAATAGCTAGCATTGTCCTTGACATAAAATAGGTCTTTGATAATGGTGATTTTTTCTTAACTATATGGCTTCTTGCTAGTGATGTTCTTTTAGATGGGAATATTAAACAAATACTAAAACCATGAAGGCTAGTTGAAATATGCTTCCTAGAAGATCCTCTTATTGGTCTTTGGTTTTTTAGGGTATATTTTTATCTGGGTTCCTGAAGCTCTTTATTTGCAATCCTGTTACATTTGTACTGTATTCATTACCATCTGTATTGAATTTTAGTTTATTTTAAAGAAAACCTAAAGATGCATATTATTAGGGAGAGCAAATTCTTCGTTAAGAGGATAAAATAGAGTGAGGAGAAGGGAAAATTTAGAGGAGTTTAGCAAAGTGAAAGAGTTGCTATGTTTGTTGTGGTTGTATGTAGGGATAGAAGATACATAGGAACAAAAGAATGCTTTACCTGAACTGCTTAAAAGATATCATGAGAAAGCCCTTTGGTGGAAAATCACATTTAATGCCTTTATTGTGCATTTACACAAAGTCAAGTATACAATAAAAATTACTAGACATAAAAAGAGGCAACACCATATAATCAGTAATCAAGATTAAAAAAAAAAAGACCATAGAAAGAGATCCCTAGATGACCCAGATCACAAAGTCAGATGAATATTTTTTTTAAAGATTTTGTTTATTTATCTGTCAGAGAGAGATAGCAAGAGCAGGAACTCAAGCAGGGGAAGCAGCAGGCAGAGGGAGAAGCAGGCTTCCCGAGGAGCAGGAAGCACAAAGTGGGGCTCGAGCCCAGGACGCTGGGACCATCACCTGAGTGGAAAGCAGATGCTTATTGACTGAGCCACCCAGGCACCTGGAGTAGATGAGTATTTAGCATGACTCTGATTAGTTTGTTGAAAAATATAGATCTCCGCCCAAAAAAAAGCACTCATGAGAGTTTCACCAGAGACTTGAAATGTAAAAAAATAGAATTTAGAAATGAAAAGTAAAATAACTGAGGAAACTCAGTTTAACATCGTAAACAGAGGAGTGACTACAGTAGAAAAAAAAACCAACAATAACTAACGCCAAGAAAGAACGAGATAGAGACAAATTATGGACCTAATCACATACAGGTCAAATGCAGTTGGTTTAAGATACAAATGATTAAGGTATTAGAAGGAGGAGCAAGAAATAATGGGGCAGAAGCAAAATATGAAAAGATAATTGCTTAGAATTTTCTAAAACCCATAGGAAACATCAACTAACATACCCAAGAATTTCAGAAACTCTAAAAAAGGTAAACTAAAAAATAAAACTGCATAAAGGTTTATTTTCTTAGTCATGCTACCATAAGCATGATTCATAAAAGGAAAAAATATCAATAAATTGGACTCTGGTCTTGATGACTGGAAACGTTTGCTTCATGAAACACCACCTACAGACGGGAAGAAACTATTTCAAACCATATGTCTGACGGAAGACTCATAATTAGAATATATAAAGAACTCTCAGAACTCAACTGTAAAAACACAAATAATACAGTTTGAAAATGGATAAAAAATACAACTGATATTTCACCACATAGGAAATAAGGATGGCAGATAAGCACATGAAAATACGTTCACCAGCACTAGCCATGGGGAGATGCCATGAAGTCCTATGAGATGCTAAGATGATCGAGAATCCTATGTTTTATATGGCATGGAGCTTGAGAGCTAACTGGTAAAGGTACTCTCTGCTCCCCTCCTCTTGGTGTTATTGGCTCATTGAAATGCGTTTTAGAACAAATAGCTACACCAGGAGGTACATGCCAGGAGCAAGAAGCTGGGTTCATTCATATAGTAGAAACGCCACAACTTCAAGACCAATCACCATTAAAATGACCACATGATTAAGCTTAGAGCAATCCATTTCATTCCCTGGACTCATTTGTCGAGGCACAGGACAAACATGTAAATAGGGATCAATACAGTCTTCCAGGTCTTCAGAGAAAGCATTATTGTCTCCCAGGAAGTGGTACTGATTTTGGGTGACGGTGTTGTCGCAGCAAACAATTCCTGGAACTTCCATGTCGCTCCTCCAGCCACAGTGGCTGTTGCCTTGTGGGCCAAGGAATCCATGTGGAGACCGTTCCCATTGTTGAGTGACGTGTGGTCCGTGCAGCCAGAATCAGGGAAAATGACTACAGACTGGATCTGGGGGCCCCCTGGGCCCACATAAGAGAGACCTGAGTGAAAACCGTCTATGTCATGAACTGCTGCAAATCTCCACATTTAGTGGTTGACTAAGAAGTCAGAGTCTCCAGGGAGAAAAAAGATTACCTCAGAGCTAAGATCCAATCATTCTAGACAAGGGAACTTCTTTCCCAAGTATGCAATGACCCAGAGAAATGGTTGGAGGGTCCACTGGAGAAAAACTCTTATATTTGTGGATTTGTGGTCTTATAGGAGATCCTTGCAGGATGCTGGCCCTCTCATCAACATCAATTCTCAATGCCAGCTCTTACTTCCATGATACAGGGATGTCCTCCGCGCCGTCTCATGTTTAGGAAGGGAGTCATCCTGTTGCACAGAGTAAATCCGTTTAGATTCTAATGAATTTCTAACAAATCAAATGTACTTACTGTAGCTCATGATTTAGCCCAAATTTTGAAATAAGTAAACATTAAAGCATTCTCATCAAACTAGAACATTAGCTCCAAATTTGTTAGTAAATCCAGATTGATGAATTCACCTCAATGTAAAATGGAGACCTTTCCCACACATCTTACTATGTGTCTAATGATAAAAATTAAAGCAAACTCCTGCATTCTCTCCATGGGACAGCCATTCTCGCCTCCACAGTGTTGCTTACAGCTGCCTCCCCAGCGCCCCCTGAGATCTGACCGTGGCAGTGCGGGTGTAGGGGCAGGGAGTGGGGGTTGCCGAGCTCCTGCAGGTGCTGCAGTTAAGATCCACTCAGCTGACGGCTTCACTAAGGGAGAAAATCTATGGAAATCTCCCTGGATTTTAAGGGTTTAGATACACAGAATCATCTAAAATCACAAAAATGTCTGTATTCCAATTCTTGGGGTCTCACTCTTTCCAAATAATCTCCAACGCTCCATTAAAATAAATCCCACAGGGCTCGGAACTGCTTTTACTCACATCGCTTCCGACAGCCAGCAAAGGTATGGGGTTTTCCACTTCTCCAACTCTGGCACCACGGGAGGGCCAATACTTGACACCCCAACCCCACAGATGAAGGGATTTGGTCCCACAGGGCCACCCCCACTTCGGACACAAATAGTAAAGGGGGGTGCTGCCTGTTCTTCGGACCCACTGGCTTTAAATTCAGGGCTTCCCACAACCCCCTCCTCAGGTTGATAATTTGCTAGAGTGGCTCACAGACCTCAGAAAAGCACCATATCTACTATGACCGGCTAATTATAAAGGACGCATCTGAGGACCCACCAACCGGAAGGGATGCGGAGGGCGAGGTACGGGGGAGGAGGGGCGGGAGCCTCACTGCGGGGTTGCCTGCGCCCGGCGGGGCCGTGTGCTCACCAGCCCAGCTCTCCAAACCTTAGTCCTTTAGGTGTAGCTGATTGAATCATTGACTGCTGGTGATGAACTCAGTCCCCAACACCATCTCCTTCTCTGGCGTTCAGGATGTAGGGCTGAAGCTTCCAATTCTCGAATTCTAGGGCTGTTTCCCCGGGGCCCAGCACCCACCTTGGAGCTCCTAGACCCCACCCTGGGTCACCTCATTAGCATAATAAACTCAGGTATGATTGAAAGGGGCTTATTATGAATAACAAAAGATTCTTTTCACTCCCATCACTCAGGAAATTCCTAAGGTATTCGAAGTTCTTATGCCAGGAACCAGGTTCTAAGACCAAATACATGGTTCTTGTAGCACAGTATCACAAGGGCTATGAATTTGATTTAGATTTTGATTCAGAAACCCACAGGATTATTCTCTGCGACTTATTTTTGAAATATATTTAGCCCTACAATGACAAGAAATAAAAGATTGGCTTAAGACAATCTTTTATTTAAAAAACTGGGTTCTTTGATCATGATTTGGGCTGATTATTTGAGCTTGTAGTATTGTTTATTTTGTTTGTTTTCATTAGTTTCAGAGGTGGAATTTAGAGATTCATCAGCTGCATAGAAGACCCGGGCTCATTCCATCACGTGCCCTTCCTCATGCCCATCCCCCAGTGACCCCATCCCCCCCCACCGCCCTTCCAGCAACCCTGTTTGTTTTTGCCTCCCTCTCAACTTTCATCTTATTTTATTTTTCCATCCTTTCCTGTAGTATGATTTATTTAAGTTCTCCAAAACCCTTGCAAGGAACCCTCCCAGACTTCAGGCTTCGTGTCCCTGTGCCTGCCATCCTGATCTACAGCAGGGGGCCTTGAAGGCACGGCTTCATTCCAGATACCAACAGGAGGTAACTTTGGCCCCTAAAGACTGTGCTCTACCTGATGTGAAGAACAAAGGCAAAAGAAAAAAAATTAAACTTCCTTCTAATTTACAGCGCACTGACAAGCCCTTGAGACGGGCACAGTGACGGTCCTCGAGGAGCCCAGCTGCCGCCAGGTTAACATTTGGCTACGGGCACCAGGCAGCCTTGACTTGACTGTAGCCTGACCTCCAGGATCCTATAAAAATCCCTTCAGAAACTTCCTCTAGCTCTACCCACCCCAAAGGATACATTTTAGCAAGTGTCCTCCCAGCAGATGGCCCACTGACATACATCTGCAGGGTCTCATGATTAAGGATATACTAGATTTACTAGACGCAGTCAAGGACCTTTTCCTAACAACTAGCTTCTCAAGGTGGGTCTCGGAACCCGTGCTTCCAAATCCCTTAGTGACTTACACTATACCCCCGGCCCGACTCGGATATAAGGCCACTCTTCAGTGCCCTTCTCTCCTCCCACAGGTCTTGCCCCCCTGCTTTAGTAAGACTGCCCTTTCTTGCTCCAAAGACGGCTCAAGAATTCCTGACTGTCCGCTCCCGAACCCCAACATCTTACATCATACGTATTTCCCATCCTCTACTGCTTCCCGATCTTTGCGGGTGTGAGATAACCAAAATGAAGTCACCATATCTCTGAGGGTCAGTTACCTGTGACCATTCCCCGTATCGGTTAGCATATGTAGGAGGCTTCCTAACTGCTAACAAAATAATTCCTTTAGGTTCACTTAAATAAAGGAGTCATCAACAAGTGCTAGGAAATTCACCAGCTCACGAGTGTGCTTTGTGGCGAGTTTCCAGAAGCAACTCCCAGAACCACAGTGCAGGGCTGACGTGACAAGGGACAAGTCTGCGCATCATGCTGCCTTTGCCCGAGTCAGTAAGATTCCGGGCTCAGGGCACTGCTGCCAAAACAACTAGAACATTCTAGAACCACCTCCCTCTACTGTAATTGGAAGACTGAGCTTGCCCCTTTCAGTCCGGGTTTGTGCCGTATCGGAGCAGATAGAAGTTTAGAGCAGCCTGAAGCTTACACAGTCTTGGAGGTTCTCCTTAATAAAATAAATACAGAATAATAAATAAAAATTCGATATAATAATTAATACATACTTAGAATTACGGAAGTAACCACACAAATTACCTATTTCTAAAAGGAGATAAAGATCATTATCACCACTGAATTCAGGAAGGATCTGCCACTCTAAAATGTATCATTTTAAGGGACATGGGGGGTTCTGTCGGTTAAGCATCTGAGTCTTTGTTTCTGCTCAGGTCATGATCTTAGGGTTGTGGGTTAAGAGTCTGCTTAAGACCCTCTCTCCCTTTCCCTCTGCCCCTCCCTCACCACGCTCTCTCTTTCTCTCTCTCTAAAATAAATAAATCTTAAAAAAAAAAAAAAGATTGCATGGAGCACTGGGTGTGGTGCATAAACAATGAATCTTGGAACACTGAAAAAATAAAATAAATTATTTTTAAAAATATGTCAGTTTGGCACAAGGATTATTTTTAGCTGAGAATCAGCAGATGCAGGAAAAGTTCTCTGCCCTCCCCTTTTCTGTCTAAAAGCAGGACGTGTGTTTCCTTTGTGAAGGTGTCCCCTCTCCCATACCAGGAAGTGAGAGCTGCTCTTATCACAGGGGACAGGCTGAGCGTTGAGGTGACTCTCCATAAGCCAGTCTTTGTATTGAAATAGCCCTTGTATTCCGTCAGTTTGTTCCTAGACACTGGTCCACAATTTATTGTCCCTTGAAGCCCAAACACCCTTTCCTTTGTTAAAATAATATTTAAGCCCCTGAGTCTGTTTCTCTGAGTTTCACATCTTTTCTCAAAACCCTTATGCACTAAAATATTAATAAAAATTGTATGTCTTTTCTCCTGTTTATCTGCCTTTTGTTAATTTAATGTATATGCCCTCAGTTACTGGACATAAGAGGATAAAGGAAAATATTTTTCTCCCCGACATCACAAAAATCTAAAAAATAATATATCATTTGAAAATTAACTGCCTGATACACATCTGTGCTCTCTGGTCCTACTCTGTGGATGAGAACTCCTTAGTTACTTTTCCATTTGTGTGTGCGTGAAAATAATCATAAAGAATAAAAAGTAATTTAAAAAAGCAGACAACAAACATATTTTCTTCTAACATCTCATACAGACAGTACATAAGAAAATCATATTTGGGGTGTTTTAAGTTGTTATTTTACAAAATTAGAAGCATGTTCTGTGCATTTTTCTGCATTATTTTGCTCATTTGGCAATATCTCAGGAAGACATTTCCAAACCATTTGTTAGAGCCATTGCTTATTTTATTTTATTTTATTTTATTTTATTTTATTTTATTTTATTTTATTTTAGGATTTTATTTATTTATTTGACAGGGAGAACACAGCTAGAGAAGGAACACAAGCAGGGGGAGTGAGAGAGGGAGAAGCAGGCTTCCCGCCGAGCAGGGAGCCCGATGTGGGGCTTGATCCTGAGACTCTGGGACCATGGCCTGAGCCGAAGGCAGATGACCAAGGACTGAGCCCCCCAGGCGTCCCCATTGCTTATTTTATTTGATTATTTTTAAAATGATTTTATTTATTTATTTGAGAGAGAGAGCATGAAAGGGGAGAAGGTCAGAGGGAGAAGCAGAATCCCCCTCCATTGCTTATTTTAGATGAATATTCCATTCTGTGAATGCATAAATGATTTAGTGAGTATTCTCTCAAAGAACCCTATATTTTTCTCCATCATTGGCCATTAAAACATTTCTACATCAAACATTAATGTCCATTTGTCCTAATATAAGGTTAAATTTCTATGAGAGAGATTCCAAGGGGTGACGCACAAGGTCGAGAATAGTTTTTAAAAGTCATTGCCATAGTTTTTCCCCGGAAAGCCTTTAACACCTTGAATTTCCACCAGTAACCTGTGAGTGGGCTTTTCCCTTCATTCTCATTAGCAATAGGATTCAATTCCCGTTTGCTTCCAGGCTGGTGAGTATGAGGGTTTTATCATTGCTATTTTAATATATACTTCTCTACTTGAGAACTTGGTCATATTTTCTTATATTGGTCATTTAGACTTGCTTAGTCTCTACATTGTTAATTCCTATAATTTGTCATTTTCTTCTTGGGTTACTTGTTGGGGCGGTTTCCTTCAAATTTGTTGAAAGCTTGTAGTTTTGTCTACTTAATAGGTCCTAATATTTTTTCAGAATTATAAATATACATCTTCCAAACCTATTCATCTGGAAAAGAAATTGAAATGAGCCTGCATGTTATAGTACATAAATAATTAATATATATTCTGGCTGGACTAAATATTGCAATAGAAAAAATTTTAAATTTTACAAGACAATCTATGCAATTTTGAGTTGAAGAGAGCTTAGTAATCAAGCCTAGAAGTCTTACAGATAAAGATAAGGTGGATATATTGGCTCTATGTTAATCCTTAATCTACTTTATATAAAATGTATTGTAAATCAAACCAATGAGCAATTTTCTTAGGATAAATTACATAGAAGTCTATTTAGAGAATTTACACATGGAATAAAGAATTCCTTCCTGACAGAAGTAATTGCGTGCCTTTAGAGAACTCACTGAGTAGCCAATAAAAGTAAATGAATCCCAATTCAACAGCAAAAAAAAAAAAAAAGAAAAAAAAATCAAACTTTCTTGGATACTTTAGTCTCCACTGTCATTACTTCTGTCTTAGAAAAAGTTGAGGATTTGGTCTCTAGAGGAAGTCTGCTGAGCAAATCAAGAGCAAAGAGAAATCTCACTTCAAGGATCTCCTCTCTCTCCCTCCCCATTGGGTGTATGGTTAATTACTATAAACTGTAGGGGAAGAGTTTTGCAATTCAGTGTTCGAGATTTCCACCAGAAACCCAAACAAACACCAATATTGGTAGAGAAAGTACACCATACCTACTTCTATCTGTTTTTGCAAAACTGGTTAGGAAAATTCCTCTGAAAATAGCAGTGGGTGCCCTCATTCCAAGGCACGGATACCTGAACATTCTGGTCATCTAGGACACTTTGTCCTTATCTTCCAGTTAGCTCTGAAGGGGACCTCGTGACGCACACGGAGTAACTCAAAGAGGCTGAATGAATGTCATCTATGCAGTTACACAGCTAAATAACCTATGAAGATGTCCCTGTTATCTGTGAACTTTAATTCTATTTGGATTGGAGCCTTCTTGGACACAAAAATAAATGGATCTATCTCCAATGCTTAAAATGGAGGTAAGCAGAATACATTTCCAAAAATTACTAAATTTGGGGCGCCTGGGTGGCTCAGTCATTTAAGTGTCTGTCTTTGGCTCAGGTCATGATCCCAGGGTCCGGGGTCTACGGACCGAGTCCTGCATCAGGCTCCTCGCTCAGGAGTTTCTCCCTCTGCCTGCTGTTCCCCCTGCTTGTGCTCTCTCTCTCTCTGTCAGATAAATAAAATATCTTTTTGCAAATACTGAATTTAGGGGCGCCTGGGTGGCTCAGTGGGTTAAGTCTCTGCCTTTGGTTCAGGTCATGATCTCAGGGTCCTGGGATCAAGGCCCGCATCGGGCTCTCTGCTCAGCAGGGGAGCCTGCTTCCTCCTCTCTCTGCCTGCCTCTCTGTCTATTTGTGATCTCTCTCTCTGTCAAATAAATAAATAAAATCTTTAAAAAAATACTAAATTTATTTAGTATTACTTAGTAATACTTATATACCAAGTATAATACTACTAATCCTTAGTAAAATTTGAGTGTTTTAAGCACTCATTTCATAGCTTGTTTATATTTAACATCTCAACAAAGACCAAATTATCTGCTAGAAAAAATATGATCCATTCCACTTAAGCTTCTATAAACCTTTCATATATAATATTATTTTGAATATGTTTGTAATCTCTATGGGAAATAAGAACTTTAGTGCAGGTTGGTTTTAAGTTCTAATCTTCATTTGCCTACTTACTAGCTCTAAGACCTTGGGCAAGTAACTTCTCTGAGGGCGCCTGGGGGCTCAGTTGGTTAAGTCACTGCCTTCAGCTCAGGTCATGATCCTGGAGTCCCAGGATTGAGTCCAGCATCGGGTTCCATGCTTGGCAAGGAGTCTGCTTCTCCCTCTGACTTTCCTCCTCTTACGCGCTTTCCTTCTCTGTCTCCCTCAAATGAAAAAAAAGAAGTAACTTCTCTGAGCGCATAAATTCAGTCTGCCTGCAAGATTAATCGTTTTTTTTAAAACAAACTTCTTTGTAAATTATGCTAAGCCAAGCTATAATGCATTAGTTGTGTGAAAAATGACTCCTAATATTCTTCCTTATGCTCCATCCAGAAGATGGCGTCTTTGTGATTTCTGGAAGCCTGTCTCTTAGGCATATAATTCCAGAGAACTTAAAAGGAAACAGTTTTTATGCTGATGGGAAATATCAACCCCACAACATTACAAAAGATAAAACTGATGTCCAAAGCCATTAACTTGTCCAATTATACAACAACTTGTTTGGGACTAAAATTCTTGTTACCTCTCTGTCCATATCGTAGCTTTTAGAGATGCTTCTAGGACTCTGTGAAACCTTGTAGTTTTGAATGTTCAAGCTCAGATGAGGAATGGGAGAATTCAACAAAGATGACTGATTTAAAGTCAAGGTTTAAAGTACAGGTTTTAAAAGGACGCGATGATATGTATGCGTCTGGGCAAATATTCTGAACCGTGGGTGAAGACATTCTAAGAGGATCACAGATAAAATTTGCTAATATCCCACTAGCAGCTTCTAAAATGCTCCTTCTGTTAACTGAGGTTTCAACCCAGACGTGCTTCCCTTCCCAGTCCCCTTGGTATCTCACAAAATCAAAATGATGCTGTTTGCTGCCCAGTTGCACGTTTGCGGCTCAAAAGGAGACTAATATGACCGTGAGATGCTGTCCATACGGCTTTACTCCGAAGCAGAGCAAGCTACTCGGTGATCCTTAAGTTACTGGCCTTGATCGCCAGCAGCTGATGTATGCATGAACTTAAGGAGATAGGCATAAATGGGAAAACAATCAGGACCGTGTCTCATGTAAGTTCAGAGAAGCAGATAAGAACTTCCTAGGTTTTTGTTTGCTTGTTTTAGGTATTAATAAACCCTCAGTCCTAACATGGAGACTATGAATCAGAATTCAATTTACTTAGCTCCTCTAGGAGGAATTACTCAGCCGAGGTCATCTGTAGATCCTGGTTAGGGAAGGGCGCATTGCAGGAGGAATTTCTGACCCCGCAGCACCGAAGACACTGACACATTTGGGGAGACGTTCTGTGATATTGAGGAATGTGTGGGCCGGAAAATAATGAATTTTGAGACACTAAAAGTGTAACAGAAATAAAATATACAGCGGCCTTGAAAGATAACTACCAGGCTTCCTAAGGTATGATCTACATTAGGAAAATTCTGAGGGAGCAACGAGGCTAAGAAGACATTTTTAAAATGTGGAGATATTCTAAAAATTTTAGGATACCTGCCATAAGATTTATATTAATTTTTAAAAAGTGAGCAATAAAAACATTTCGTTTAGTAAAAAATTCTCCTGTGAATTGAAATTTATATTTAGCTTTACAAATCGGATGAGCTAGAAGAGTTCATAAAGTTAATGTTAACGGAGATGAAATGCATTTCCATCCATTCTTTCATTTTCTGAAAAACGGGCAAGCTTCTGGCACTGCTCAACTTTTATTTTCAGTTAATTACCCAATTATTTCAGAGATTATATACTTGCTGCCAATTGTGCTATTTTGAGATATTTAAACCAGTTGCCTTTCTTGTTGAAAAACTCCTTATACTGATTTCCTGTGGACAAATGTCCCCCATTGCAAAACTTTAACTCAATTCATGGCATTTGGCTTGGAATTTATTGTATGTTTTGCTCTTCACAGCTTCTGTTGATGTGGGAGGCAAGGATAATCCAGTCCTCACTCACTGGCCCTTTCCTTTTGTCGTACACACACACACACACACACACACACACACACACACACACACCTCCCTCAGATCATAGTCCAATTTTCTAGCAAACAAATTTGCTGATTCAGTCCGAAATGTGTTATAGTTAGATATATTTCTAAACTATCCCTCCCTAAGGAATCCACCTTTTATTACCCTAAGAATTGACTTGAGTCTTTCCTGCTAAATATCTGAAACTAGGTAATAGAAACGTTAATGGAATAATGACATTTTTATGTTGGTACTACAGCATATAAACTGGGCATTTAGAAATCACTTTCATATTTAAATATATGCCACTGAAGGATAAGCAGTGAGCCAAGCCTGTGTCCAGCTCTCGGGTTTTCGTTCTGTGTCTACACCGCCAGCTGAATTCATGAAGCAGTCCTGACATAGAGCAATGCACTTCCATAAAATTCAATTCTGTGTAGTTTGACATATTTAAGAAGCAGAGGCAAACTGAAGTTGCTTAATTTTACTCAAAAGGCCCTCACTTTATGAAATAATCCATTGTCAGGAAAGAACAACCTTCTTCATCTCCTTACAGAATCATTCAGGCACGCGTTTAAAGAAGAATCTCTTACTTAAACAGGAGTTGCCAGTAGTTTTCCATTCCTTTAGAAACATAGTGGAATGTTTCTATGTGTGTGACAGTAACAGAAACGAACCCGAGAGAATTAGCAAAGGGGATGCCCTGAAGTCAAAAGCTTTCAGGCAAGAAAACTGAAAATCGCATGTATGCTTTCCATAATTCTAAAGTGCCATCAATTGCAAGATGCTTGGCCTTGATTGTGATAGCTTTTCCGCAAAACAAGATGCAACAGCATCATCTAAAACACAGTTCTTGGGGTGCCTGGGTGGCTTAGTCGTTAAGCATCTGCCTTCGGCTCAGGTCATGATCCCAGGGTCCCAGGATCCAGCCCCCCCATCAGGCTCCCTGCTTGGTGGGAAACCTACTTCTCCCTCTCTCACTCCCCCTGCTTGTGTTCCCTGTCTTGCTCTGTCTCTCTCTGTCAAATAAATAATAAAATCTTTAAAAAAATAATAAAAAGACTGGAAGATGGCACACTGACTCAAACTGCTTCATGGGGGTCTCACATGAATCAAAGTAGAAAGAAATAATAAAAATAAAAATAAAGTAATAAGGTAAAAACAAAAATCTGAAAATCAAAGGAATAGCAAACTGATATGTAATTTATCCTGCTGCCTTCTGTGGGCCTGCCTCTGGTTTTCGTAACTGCACACGTAATGGCTTCCTCTTTGGGCAGGAACCCATTGTGGGCATTGGGGGCAGAATCCAGAAAGAAGGGTCATGCTGACTTTACAAAGCCTTGGAGCTCATTTGGCACTGATGCAGTTGATCTGAACTCAGGCCAAAATAAAACTATTTCCATAAAGAATATTTTAAAAATTATACTGTGACAAGGGAAACTTATTTTTGAAAAAACTCTTAGACATAAAGATGAGTCTCAGTGTTGGAAATCATAAACTCATGAACACCGTCGCTATATTTTTATGTACAAGCATATATCCCCTAAATACCCAAAATCCTGGATACTAAGAACTATCTCTGATGTTTCGTTGTATCCTCAGAGTCTAGCACACTTCTGTCTACAGAGGAGGCACTTCCTAAGCTGTTGAACATTTATCTATCCATTTGAGTTGCTAGAATATGCTGTGAGTTGCTATTAGGGCACTAAGATGAAGCTGGGTGCATTTCCTTTTCTTTTTTTAATATTTTATTTATTTATTTAACAGAGAGAGATCACAAGTAGGCAGAGAGGCAGGCAGAGAGAGAGGAGGAAGCAGGCTCCCCATTGAGCAGAGAGCCCGATGTGGGACTTGATCCCAGGACCCTGAGATCATGACCTGAGCCAAAGGCAGAGGCTTTAACCCTCTGAGCCACCCAGGCGCCCAGTGCATTTTATTTTCAAGGAGCTATCAGGCTAAGAGGATACAAATAACACATACAATATATGTGCATATATGATATATACAAGATAGAGTAATAAGACAAACTGAAAAGAGGAAAGTGTTATAGTCAAGGTACAAAGTTTGACCAGCAGTTCAAAGGAGTTCAGTAAGTGGGAAAGGCTCAAGAAGGAGGCAGAATCTAAAAGTGATAGGAAAAGATTGAATCAGGGGTGGCTGGTTGGCTCAGTTGGTAAAGCATCCAACTCTCAACCACAGGTTTTGCATTCAAGCCCCATGCTGCTAGGGGAGCACCTTTAAAAAAAGGGGGAGAAAGAAATTGAATCAATGATATAGCATTATTTTGGAAACAAATAATGATAATAAAAAGAATTTGGCATGAAAAGACAGGTTTTCTGGAATACAGAAATGGTTGAAATTGGTTTAAGGTATTTTCTTTGTGTTCATTTATGCAATATTATCTAATAATTCTGTGCTTTTCCTGGTGGGGGGGAACCCTTCTAAAACACTAAATGGGGGGCGCCTGGGTGGCTCAGTTGGTTGAGCAACTGCCTTCAGCTCAGGTCATGATCCTGGAGACCCTGGATCGAGCCCCACATCGGTCAGTCCCCACTCTCAGTCCCTCTGCTTGTGTTCCCTCTCTGGGTATGTTTCTGTCTGTCAAATAAATAAATAAAATCTTTAAAAAAAAAAACAACAACACTAAATGGCATCACAAGTATTTAATCTAAATATATGCTTTTAAGAGTGGATAAACCTTTGAGGTTACGTTGTGTTTGAAAGACGACAGAATGTGAAAAAAAAAAAAAAGATGAGTAAAGCAGTGTATAAGGATTTGGTGCTTTGAAGTCTATCAAATTTCTTCTTTCCCTAATTGCCTTCTGTCCCAGTGTTAGTCCCAACTCTACTCCAGTGCTCCCTGCTGGTGTAGTAGTTTCCCCTTCCTGTGCCCTCACTGACCACAGAAAGCCTGGGAAGGTGTAACACATAACACGTGAACTAGAATGCTATATTGATGATAAAAGCGCTTTATTACTTTTGAAAGTACCGAATCTCAGAGTGCGGGAGTCAGTGCAATAAGAAAGAATTAGCACATTCCCTCACTGCATGATCCTGAGCACCAAGGGCTGCTCTGGTCTCTGGCTAAGCTCTGAAAGAAACACCAGGTCTAGGGTAGGTCAGGGGGCCCCGTGTCCCATGCGAAGGAGAAAACACGTCTCCGGTCCTCGGTGACGACATACCTCCTGTTTCTCTCCTCAGTTTGGGGGGAACTAGCGAGGGATCCCAAGAGCGGCCCTCCTTAGAACGAAGACTGCTTCCTCAGAGTCAGGTTGCGTGGAGGGTGAGCTCGGCCGGGCCGGGGAAACGGGCATTTCAGCCCCCCAATTCCGTGGGCTTGAAGAGATCTGTCCAACAGTTGTGCAGCTCAAGGAAATTGTGAAATCTGTCTTTCCTTGTGCCATTTTTACTATTTTACCTGGTTCTTCCATTTCTAGGCAACACTTTTTGGCCAAAAAGATACAAAATACGCCCCCATACACACACATATTTTTGAGAAGCTCCTTGCAGATTCTGACTTAATTTTAAGAAAGTATGAAGAGTTAAGAAAAAAATTTCTTATGAAGATTTGCACCCTCATGGGGATCAAAGTCTCCAAGTAAAGTAGGGTAACACTTTCTCCTGTGTTCTTCAAGGTAGCTTTTGAGTCATGTAGTAGTACTTGTGTGTGTATTTATATGTAAAAATTTTTGTTTTAAGATTTTATTTATTTGAGAGAGAAAAGAAACAGTGAGCGAGGGAACACAGGCAGAGGGAGTGGGAGGAGAAGCAGACTTCCTGCTGAGCAGGGAGCCCGATGCGGGGCTCCATCCCGGGACCCTGAGATCATGACCTGAGCCAAAAGCAGACGTTTAAGGACTGAGCCACCCAGGCATCCCTGTAAATTTTTTTTTCTTTAAGAAAAGATTTTATTTATTTGAGAGAAAGAGAGAGAGCACACGCAGGGGGAGCAGCAGGGAAAGGGAGAAGCAGGCTCCCCGCTGAGAGGGAGACCAACATGGGGCTCAATCCCAGGATCCTGGGATCATGACCTGAGCCAAAGGCAGACGCTTAACTGACTGAACCTCCCAGGTGACCCTATAATTTCTTTTTGAAATTAATAGGGTCATACTACACAAATATTCAATAACCACCTTTTTTCACTTAAAGATACATTTGAACTTCATTTCATATAGCTATCTGTGATTCTGTATCTCCACTTTATTAGCTGAGAGCGAGAGGGCATATTTGGGGGGCTAAGAGTCCCTCGAATACGTAAAACAAAGTTAAAATGCACATCACTAACGTTTTGTTGAACAAGAATAATAATGAAAAACTTACATTCTGATATTGATAAAAATAATGAAATAATTTCGAATGCCCTCTTAAGTCTTCTTTGGCAGGTAGAATGGACGTGTTCGCACAGGGAATGCGGGGCCCTAAGTAGCTTCTGCCCAAAACACCCCAGAGTTCCCACATCACGACCATCCTTTCCCAGATGTGTCTGTATTTCTACAGGCATAGAAGCACTTTGAAATACTTGGAAAGATATTTATATTTTAATCAATATATTTGTACATTATTCATGCTATCAGTCTATAATTTATGTAAATTTTTAGCAAAGTAGTTATAGCCAACTGACAGTAAATAAATAGGCACTTGTTACCTTACTGACCTTTTATATTTTAGGGGACAAAGAGCTGAACCATTGATCATGAACCTGGTGAATGAGAGCGTCCCACAGGAGTTCATCCTCCTCGGTTTCTCAGACCGACCATGGCTGGAGCTCCCGCTCTTTGTGGTCTTCCTGGTTTCCTACGTCTTGACCATCTTTGGCAATCTGGCAATAATTCTTGTATCTCATCTGGACCCCAAACTCCATACCCCCATGTACTTTTTTCTTACCAATCTGTCGCTCCTGGACCTTTGCTACACCACAAGTACAGTTCCACAGATGCTGGTAAACATATGCAGCACCAGGAAGGTGATAAGTTATGGCGGCTGTGTGGCCCAGCTCTTCATTTTCCTGGCCTTGGGCTCCACCGAATGTCTTCTCTTGGCGGTCATGTCTTTCGATAGGTTTGTAGCTATTTGTCGGCCTCTGCATTACTCAGTTATCATGCACCAGAGGCTGTGCCTCCAGCTGGCCGCTGCGTCCTGGCTTAGTGGCTTCGGCAACTCGGTGCTGCAGTCCACCTGGACCCTGCAAATGCCGCTCTGTGGCCGTCGAGAGGTGGATCACTTCTTCTGTGAGGTCCCTGCTCTGCTCAAGTTGTCCTGTGTAGACACGACAGCCAACGAGGCTGAACTCTTCTTCATCAGTGTGCTGTTTCTCTTAATACCCGTGATACTCATCCTTATATCGTATGCTTTCATTGCCCAAGCAGTGTTGAGAATCCAGTCGGCCGAAGGCCGGCGAAAAGCATTTGGCACATGTGGCTCCCATCTGATCGTGGTGTCGCTGTTTTACGGCACTGCTATCTACATGTACCTGCAGCCGCCATCCCCCAACTCCAAGGACCGGGGAAAGATGGTGTCCCTCTTCTACGGGATCATCACGCCCATGCTGAACCCCCTTATATACACACTTAGAAACAAAGATGTAAAGGGAGCATTTAAGAGGTTGATTGTGCGCATCTTCTTAATCAAGAAATAGGCATGCCCAAATGATCTTCTTAAAGGCCTTCGAAAGGTCTTCTTAAAGACTTGAGGTTTATGCATTTTAATAATTTAATTGTCTCCAAGTCACCTTATTTCTCACTACTCTTAGAAAGAACTATTATGGTGATCTTCCTCAAATAAAATGTCATTGATAGAGAATTTATTTATTTTCTACCTCCCAAATTTATTCATTGTACGAGTCTCAAGAACCAGTCTATTATGATCCCCTGAAATAGCGTGACCTTAAAATATTTAACATCTCAAGCTTTATACCCCTAGTTTGTGTACTTGGGGGGGGAGTTAGACTCCTGTGAGACTAGAATAAAAGCTTAGTAGATAAGAAATTTTTATACACATGCAAATATATTCACACACGCTAAACCCCAGTCAACCCGAATACATTCACATAGGCTCAATGCACACTTCTGTAGGGAATTCAACAGAAGTCCATAAAACCATTCACAACCCCCTCCTCTTAACCGTAAGGATAAGCTTAATGGCCCTGGCTTAAATTATTAACACTATCCCCACATCATAGTCTGAAGATCCACAATGATTCTTCTTCCACAGTTTGCTAGAGATACTTTATTCTCCTGTTTCTGTACTTCGCACTTCTAAATTGAACTGTCCTATTCTATTCCATCTGCCAAATAAAATTGTGGCTACATTTGTAGACCTGAATTAAATAGTTGTTTTTTGGAAAAAAAAAAAAAAGAAAAGTTTTTCATGATATTCTTAAACTCTATATTATCTCTCTCCTTTTAAATCCTAAAGCACTTATAGTCTAAATCATGAAAATAGCGCAACATATAATGACGTCCGTTACTTGTCTAATGCACTTTTCTTGTGCAAGAAGCAAAGCTTATTAATTCTGTGTTAGTTCCCCTGAGGTGGCAAAGACTATAATTTATACTAATTCCACATGGCCTTCAGAGCTCATCAAAGGGCTGAAGAAAACATTTAGATACTGTGAGTTGGCTATTTGGATTTTAGGATTTACGATTGTTACTGGGTAATCATTTTAACTGCCTCTTCACTATCCTCCTTTTCCCATTTTTTTTCTTCTAAATAGATCACAAAAACAGAAAATACAATAACTAAGCAAAGGGAAATGTAAATAAAATTGAATTTCTTTTAAATCTGCAGCCTATTGACAAGGACGGATGACAGCAGGAATGTAAGTAACATTCCTCCAGGAAATTCCCAGCTACCTTCACGCTAGTGCCTCACTAGAGAGAAAAACAGCCTTGGCTTCACAATAACCAGGCCTCCATTATCCCGAGAGTCTCCATTAGCATATGACAGCCCTTCTGGGCACCCCTTTGTGCTCAGCTCCCCAAGTCCTGGACGACTAATCAGCCACCTCTCACAACCCCGGGACAGCAGCTCTTTCCACCCACAGGTTCTGTCCCGGCCTTCCATAAACCACCATTCTGCCCCAAAGACGTCTCAGGAATTCTTTCTTGGTCATCGGCTTTGAACCTCACCTCACCGAACCTCACCTCTATTCCAAAACAACATTAATATTGCACTGTATAAGTAAAATTTAAGACAAAACTAAAAAAAAGTTCTTTTTAAAAAAAATTCCGTCCATTTATTTGATAGAGAGATCACAAGTAGGCAGAGAGAGACCCAAAGTGGGCCTCCATCCCAGGACCCTGAGATCATGACCTGAGCCGAAGGCAGAGGCTTCAACCCACTGAGCCACCCAGGCGCCCCCCAAAAAAGGTCTTTAAAGATAGAAGCATTAGAAAAAGAAGGAAGGAATTTACTATCAAGGGACGCAGCGTTTAGGCAAGGCCGCCCTCCTAAGGGAGCTGACAGGGTCTGTAGGATTGACCAGGAAGTCCGGGCTGACTGGTCACAGGTTACACTCCTGGAGGACGAAAGGGCAGTTAGATCAGGGATTAAGTCCTGGTTTCCTGATTGGGGGCTTTAACTTCAGTCATGCAATTTGGGACCTGTGGTGGTGGTTGCTTTTTAGACAATCTAATTGGCTTAATTAAATAATTCATGGCTTGGGCGGCATCCCACCCAGCAAGGAGAGGGGAGCTCTGCAGAGGTGTCCAAAACGGGAGGCTTTTTTGTGGGGGGGAGGGTGGGATAAGTAAGTTATTAGCAAAAGAAAAGAAATGATTGTCCCGGGCAAGATCACTTCCTCTACTGGGAAAAGTGGGAGTTTTATCCTGCTGACGACCTTGTTTTTCTTGGCGGTCCAGGATGGAGAGGCCCAGGTGGCTGACTGATCTCCCTGGTGCCGATGAGAAAGTTCCTGGCTGACGGGGTAAGACTGCGTTTCCGGGAGAGGTCAGTCGGTTGGGCCCGAAGCCCAGGTCTGGTAACTTGGCCCAAGTGCTGCCCTTTGGAGCCTGTAACAGTAAATTTTGAGGAGAGAACTGGTACTGTTTACTGATTAGATATGACCTGTAAGAAAAAGAGAGAAGTCAAACTAATTCCGGTTTCCAGATATCCTTTCCTCAAGTCTGTGGGGATGACAGGAAAAGGAACAATATGCCACCCCAAAATACGCTATGGTGACACATTGGTTTTGTTTTGTTTCCTTTTGTTTGTAGTTAAAGGTGCTTGAGAAACAGCCAGTGCAAGAAGGCTAGTCTGACCCTCCTTGTGTCCCTGGAAACAGAAGGTAAGTCTGTGGGACAGGGACCCTCCCTGTGCCAGCAGGGTAGAAGCTGTCGTTCTCACCAGAAAGAGGGAGTCTAGGGCAGTTAAAAAGAAACCACAGCTGAGGGATAGAATCATCCACGCCAAAGAAACTGATTTTTTTTTTTTTTTTTGAGAAAAAGCAGACCAAGAAGCTCTAAAAACAGAGCAGAAGGTACCTTATTGTAACAACATTTTACATTTAGAAGAGAAATCGCCATTTGTAAGGGTGACTCCCTGTCCATACCGGGAAGAGAATGATGATTCTAAATCACTAGAAATTCTTTGGGGGTGGTCAGACTTAGGTACAGCAGCGGCCTTACTGTGCTTTGCCTGGTAACTCCCCATAGATACCTCTTTCCCACCCTCACCCCAGCATGTTTAGCTGAAGAGGCTTGGGCCATTATGGGGAGTTTTCCTAAGTACGGCTCTCCTGTGGAGACATGAGTATACTTGTTATCAAACATGCTCATTTCTTCTTGTTCCTCTCTTATGATAATGGGGGGGGGTGATCCTTAGCCATGAGCAATGAAGGATAGAGGGAAAGTTATTTTCTTCCCAACAGAGTCTCTATCAGTAGGAGTAGAGAGAACATCAAATTATGCATAATGTGTTTGCTGTGTGTCTTGTCAGTTCTTCACAGTTGTGCTGTTTGTCTGAGAGGCTCACAAGCTGCCTGCTGGGTCACGTGGTTCAGTCTCCTGTTTTGAAGGGGCTCCCTTACTAAATTCGTTTTTCTCTTGTGCATGGATCTTCGGTCAGTTTATTAGGCCAGCCAGGGAGAGGAGCTGTTCCTCAGCTTTTCAGTAGAAGTTCTTGTTTCCAAGGGGCCTAAATCAACGGGAGTCTGTGGCCCTAAGACAGTACAGCCCGGCTGGTGGGTGCCGGCTCTTCCCTCTGAAGCCATCGCTGCAAGCTGGGGGTCTGGTAGGTGTGGAGCCACTGGAACACTTGCCGGGAAGTTCTGCCGCTGGGCCCCCCAGTGCTCTGGCGTCTGTGGCCAGCTGTGTCTATCAAGCCCACTGGGTGGTTGCCGTGAGGCTGAAGTTGGGGAACCACTGGCTGAAGCTAACTGGGAAGCCCTGACATGGGACATATCCTGGGTGTAAAGCGGCAAGAGCAGAGTGGCGCGCGCGGCCTACCGCAGAGTGCTGCAGAGTGCGCCTCCACGCCTCCCCTCTGCTGGTAGGCGCTCCCTGCACCCAGTGGTCGCCTGCGTGGCCTCGGGAGCTGCAGTTCCCACAGTGAGCTCACCACACGGCATCTCCACCGGGGCAGAAAACAGGGAAGCGAGAGGTCTGTCCCGACGAACTAAATGTGTACGGGAAAAAACACAAAGCAAGAAAGGAGTGGAATGTGTGTGTGTCCTTCTAAGGCGACGGTATCCCCGCACCAGGTCGAGTGTTTAGGAAAGGCCTCAGTGATAAGATGACCTAGAGCTTCTGGAGGAAAGACACTCCTAAGGAGGAGAGAGACTGAGATGAGAGACTGGGTGACTGTTCAAAGGCAGAGCTTGGGGACCACAAGGGAGAGGCACGAAACACTTGTCCTGGGCTTGTCCTCCGCGGCTTCTGAGGATTTGCGGGGCTCTGCACGGTTGGAATGCGGTGAGCTGGTGTAGGAACAGATGAGGAGTTTGAGTGTGTGTGTGTGTAAGTAACACGCAGGTTGGGTCTTGCGCATGACTTTAAGGAATTCAGGTTTATCTATGCTAGTCACACTTGATCCCCTTGCCTCCCTGCCCTCAGCCCAAGCTGAGCTCCAGCGAAAGGGGAGGCTGTGGATCCTGGAGAGGGCAGGGGTGGGAATGAATGAACGAGCAGTATGGTCCTTAAGAAAGGCCGGACTCCCGTTGGGGACGACAGCCTTCAGCTCGGGTCAATGGTGAGATTTTAAGTGTGTCTAACTTCTGAGTTTGGCCCTTATAGTTCGTCCTCAGAATTTACATATCGCCCTGAAAAAAAAAAAAAAAAGACTGTAGGAAAATCTGAGCTTCAAAGCAAAATTTCAGCACACCTTTCTGTGCCTTCTGGTCCCAGGGCAGCTACTTTACGACTCTGTAAATTGTAGGTAACTGATGGCAATAGAAGACAGCTCGTGTCTGTAGACATGGAAATCCGTTGTGTCTCCTGATGGGACATTTTCCCGCTACCCACTCCCACCGCGGAAAAGCCAGCGGTGCCGCGTTCACACCGTCACACGCATATCCGTGGTGTGCCTGTGGCTCCCGTTGAATTCTCCGACCCGGAGTAACAGCTCATCAGTTACCTCGCTAACGGGCTAAAGAAGGAGTTGATTTTTATATTCGTAGGAGGGTTATGAGTGTGCCTGTTTTGTTTTTCGTTTTAGAAATCAGCCTTCACCGAGACCTCTGCGTGCTCGCTTTGCGCGGAGTTCCGGGCGCCACCTGCGTAAGCGCGGCGCCCGAGGCCGGCCTGGCCTTTCCCCCGGGCGGCCAGCAGAGGGCGGTGCGGGGCTCCCCGCGCGTGCCCGCGCGCCCCCTCCCCGCGCGTGCCCGCGGCTCCCACCGGCCGCCCCCCGCGCCGCGGGATTGGCCACGAAATGAGGCTTTCCTGAAAAGTGGGGATGAAGAGCCGTGACAAGGTTCTAGTCAATAGGAGCAGAAAAGGAGGTAGAAAGAAAGGCAGGAAGAAGCAGACGGACGCGTGTTGGTAGTAGCGAGAAAAAGCGGGCTAAACCTTTCCCAGCCCCGGCGGTGGGGCGCAGTCGCCGAGCATTGGTGGTTCAGTGGTAGAATTCTCGCCTGCCACGCGGGAGGCCCGGGTTCGATTCCCGGCCAATGCAGCTCCTGGCGTTTTCTTTTTTTCCTTTCAATCCTTTCAAATCATTTGGAAACGACCCCCATGTAGTGGGATTCCTTCCACGTTCGGGTTTTGAGCCTGCTCGTCCATTCTGGGGCTGCAGGACGAGGCGCCGAGCCGCTGCCGCTGCGGTCGGTGCGGTCGGCTGGCGGGCGCTGTTTCCAGCAGGCACAGCGGGTCACAGCGTCCAGAACCCGTGCACTCGGTGCGCTCTGGACTTAGTTCTTGTTGGGGGCGTGGGTGAAGCCTGTATGTGGACTTCCAGGAAAAGCGGAAGCTTCCACGAAGGCCACAGCCCCTAGAGGAAACTAGGAAAGGATTACCGAAAGCGCCGTGTGTGTCCCTAGCAGAGTGGCGCAGCGGAAGCGTGCTGGGCCCATAACCCAGAGGTCGATGGATCGAAACCATCCTCTGCTAAGCTGTGTTTTTCGCTATTTGTTTTTCCATCTCAGGCCCCCCACCCCCAGATTGAGTGCTTTTAGAACAGTCTTAGAGTCCTGACCCACGTCGGGCTCTGACGAAAGCTCTAGTAACTTCTGGACGAAAGTAACCCGCCAATCAGAAGTCCCTAACTAAGCGGTATCAGCTCCCCTCCGTCCCGGAGCAGAGAATCGATTTTAACTCCTCAGCGGCAAACTCGTAATCACGACCTACTACCGCCTGGTAAACAGGACTCTGAGTTTAGGGGTCAAAGAACCGAATTTAGAGATTCAGTTAAGGGCAGTTTGGGGAATGTAAAATAGCGGCCTTCCCAGCAGTCTCCCCACCTCGCCATCGCGGCTGTTTTCCTCCGTGGCGCCCAGCACTACCTGGTGGGCGATAGACTGTGTGTTTTCTCCGCCTGGAGTGTGAATTCGCAGCATCAGAGATGTTGTTGATGCCGCCCGCTCTGCCGCTGCGGTCTGCCCATCTCCGGTGCTGGGGACTGGGTAGGCCGCTTCCCCGGGCGCAGGGCAGGAGAGTGAGACGGCGGCTCAGGAAGGGGGCAGGGGTTAGATCCGACAGTTAACAAGGGGGCTGAAGAAGGGTAGGCACTGACCCTATGCCTAGTAGATGAACAAGAAGGAATGTGTGGGTTATGCATCCACTGTAAGTCTTAAAGACAAATAAGAAGAAAAGCAAGATGTACGTGGTCAAGCCGTGAAGAATTTATAGGCGAGCAGGCACCGGCAGGCTGTCCCCGGGTGGGCGGCGGGGGCGGATAACCCTCCACGCTGAGCCGGCCAGGCCATCCCGCAGCTGGCTTCCAAGAGGTAAGCCATCCTCTCCCCCAGAGGCCTGCTACTAGTACATGTTTTTAATGCTATATTTAAGCACGCTTGCATGGCTAGTACAATCTCTCGTGAGTTCTGTTTTAAGTAATACCTTGTTCTAAGGGACAGTTACAGTCAATATGTTCAAAACTGCAGTTTCTAATGCAGCAAGCACCAATATTGGGCAGTTTTCTCCACCTTCTTTTACCTTCTAAAAAATTATGGAAGAATACAAAAATGACCACACAAAATTCATCTGTTTTAACATTATGACATATTCACTAGAAATCTCTTTTATATTTAAAGAAAAAGAAAAAGGCACACAGACACTGAAGCAGTTTCTTAAACCGCAGCCCCAATCCCAGTATCTTTCTCAGGGCAGCTCCACGTAAACTTGATGGGCATCTCTCCCCTTCCTGTTGTTAATAATTCCTATTTGCAAGGACCCACTTTTGCAGCTGGTGAGTGATGGATGGTGCCCCAGGCTCCTGATGGCCCTAAGTCTTCGCCTTCACTTGTCGTCCTCACTTAGTAGCTTCAGATCAAAGTCATATACGGATGCCGACTGTTGAGATTTCCAAACCACAGAATCTGAGAGAGAGGCCTAGAAGCTCCTTGCATGGAGCTAGATCCTTCTTGCTGAGCTGAGCGTCCATTTGATGAGTTTTGGAGGAAGACAACCAGACAGAGATGAGCTCACTCATCCCACCTTCCTTCCCACATTCACCACCTGGAATCATTTGTGTTTTATTAATATCTGCAGTTTACATTCTGTCTGTCAGTTTGTAAGCAATCTAATGATTTAAAAGGCGATCAAAGATGCGTCCCTCTGCGGAGCCCGTAAACTGGAGGCGGCCTCGTGGCCCCTCAGTGCACCAACGACAGGCTGCCTTGGTCCCTTTCATCCACACCCAAGTAGTTGGAAGTGAAATATTCCAGTAGCTCATACCTCTTTTATTAATAATCCCCTCTTCCTTTTTTACTTCTTCATGTCAGCATTTCATTCTCAGGCCTGCTTTCATCGGTAGGGACCAACTTGCGGAATGGCAGCACTTAGCCTACTAAACACAGACCTTTCCTAGTGTGGGAGAGAGAGGAATCCCCTTCCTGGCAGCTGCAAACCGAGAGATCTTGTAGGACTTCATAAAATGCACCTGGCCACTGATATCTCTGATGAAGGATTTTCAAAGAGGTCAATTGACTTCATATGGTCACTATGACCTCTGAAAGTCACATTTAAATTCTAAGTCTGCAAATGATTGTTTTTCTCTGTATTTATTTCTAAAGTTTTCTTTTTTTAAGTTAAATTTGACTTAGGTAACATACCATGCAATACTGGTTTCTGGTGTCTTTCTCTTTAAAACCGTGTTGGCCTAGTCATGAGATGCAGACCGGAACCTCCTTTTTTCCTTAAAGACCTTGAGCTTTGTGATATTTCTTTGTTCAGTCAGAAGACCCTTTCTTTGTTTCTTATTCCTTTCATATGCATGAAGGTAAAGTAAAAAAATAAAATGACATAAAATCAATGATTTTCTGGATAGTTGATTTAAACAGAATGTGAAGTCTGTGTTGCATTTAAAAAGAGTAGAAAATAAGGGGCCAAAAGAGAAAGAAATAGGCTGGGTTCAGGAAGTAGGGGTGTGCCATTTGGAGAAGGGAGTCACAGTAGGAAGGGAAGTAGTGGAACTAAGTTTAAGATTCTTGTGGCCTTTCCAGTCTCTTTCCCTTCCATCCGGATGAGCCAGGAGAGATGGGGACAATCACTAAAAAAAGAAATGGAGAAAATGTTGAGTCTAGACCAAAGAAAAGTTGGTAGAAGAGAATATAGCACAGTAAGACAAAATGTCACATAGAGAGGAATGTGTTTATTTATCCAGGTAACTATTAAGTCCATAATAAACAACTCCAAATACCTTTCACCACTTCTATTTCATTGCTGGTAGTAGCTTAAAGAATTTAAACTTTTTTCTTTTTTGAAGCTCATTTCTTTATCCATTTTCTTAGGTAGCATGAAATAGCTGATGCCTGGGGCCGTGGGCAAGACCAGGCCTCAGCCCAGAGCTGTGAAGTGAACACATTCTTTTCAGGAGAGGATTGAGGAAGCTGGGGAGATTTGGCCATGGGCTCTGGGCTCTGGTGGCAGGGGAAGTCTATGGGACAACTTGTCGTGGGCACAGAAATCTCCCTTAATGCTCATAGATCTCCACCTGTGAGCCTAAGGGTTTGATGAAGCAGGCACATATCTTTTGTTTGGTCCGCCCCACATTAAACATTTGTAACTAGTTGCCTATACTGAAAATTTAGAATATCCCATAGTAAAATGTATATCCCCCAGAAAAATGGAAAGCCTTGCTGTCCAGGGCTTGAAGCTCCACAGGGCAACGGTCAGGTGAAAGCCATCGCATAGGCCTTGTGTTCTCCTGGTGTCGCCTTCATGAGCAGATACTGGCTGGCATTTATCAACATCCTTGTGCCATGGTCGTTCTTACAACAGCGTTAAGAGAACAGTGAAATACGCTCTTAAAATCAGAAAAATGATATCTGGTGTCAGAAGTCTATATGCTTCAAGGGGACTAGCAAAGAGCGCCTTTCTTTGTGGAGGAGGCCTGGTTTCTAGTACCTGGCCTTTTGCTCTTATGGGCTGGGCCTCTGTGAGCATTTGACGGCAAAACTCTGGTTTGGGGGTGTCTGGGCAGTTGTTAGGCACCTGCCTTCCGTTCAGGTCATGGTCCCGTAGTCCTGAGATGGAGCCCCGCATCGGGTTCCTTGCTGGGCGGGGAGCCTGCTGCTTCCTCTCCCACTCCTGCTGCTTGTGTTCCCTCTCTTGCGGTCTCTGTCTCTGTCAAATAAATAAAGTCATATAACATAAATAAATAAACCTCTGGTTTGGGGGACAGCGCAGCTGTCTATTTAGGTGAAGCTTAAGCTAAATGTAGGTATTTTATGAAAGACAAGTTGGAATAGAAGGTTGAGAGTAAAGCATGGAGAATGGTCTCATGTGCTGTTATGGATGGAAATGTGTTCTCTCAAAATTCACATATCTGAGCCCTAACCGCAGTGTTTGGACTAATGGCCTTCAAGAGGTAATGAAGGTTACATGAAGTCCTAAAGAGCGTCCTATCCAATACAACTGATGTTCTTACAAGAAGAGGGAGAGCCTCCAGAGGTGTGCAGACCCGGAGTCAAAGGTCACATGAAGTAAGGCGCAAGCCCAGGCGGACCCAAGCCTGCTTACACCTTGTTCTTGGACTAACAGCCTCAGAACCCTGAGAAAATAAGTACATGTTGTTTACACCACCCAAATAAATGGTGTTTTGTGGTAACACTAGAAAACGGACGCAAGCATTTTAATAGGATGTTTGGACTTGGTTAGACAGAGAAGTATAAAGGAGGACTAAGATGGAAACATTTGGAAAGAAAAACTCTACTTGGAAAGAGAGCAAGAGTCAGACTTTGAAGGAAACACGGATATTTAAGAGGGCAGAGGGACCTGCACAATGAGCAAGGTTACCAAGTGTATACTGACCTGTTACACGCAATCATATTCCTAAATGCCCGCATGTGGTCAAAGAGCAGCCCACCAATATCAGGGGTGAGAGTTCTGTCACGTGTTTAGTTTCCAGGAAACATTAAAGTATTTATATTTTGAGGACCAGAAATAAGAGAACAGGGGTGTTTTTTTGTTTTTGTTTCAAGTTTGAGTATTTGGGTTTTTTTTCTTCCTACATCTTTGACCAGATGGCAATACCACGGCTATCGCGCTCTCTCCGGCTCTCCCGCTGTCATGTGCACGGCGGACTGTTGGCGAAACTGTTAAATTCAGTAGCTAAAGGGAGACAGAAATAGTAACTCTACCTACCCCTGCTCCCGGTTGTCCTCCTGGGACAGTTGATTTTAGGAAATAAGCATTTCAGTTCCATCTGGAAAAAAGATAAGGCCTTGGGGCGCCGCACCCACTTTCTCCCACAAGGTGGCAGCAGAGGGCAGGGCATCGTAGGCCGCCACACGGTCTCGCGAGGGAAAAGTCAGTGTCGAGGAGAGCAAAGGAAAAAAAGGAGGGCATGAGTAGGATGCCGAGTTCAGGGACAAGATGAAATTAGGGTAAGTTAGGGAACTGCTCTCCACCAAGTTGGCTAGCTTATCGGCGAGATCGGCCGCCAGTCCCCAAGGCTTAGCGACAAGGGCTTCATTGATAAAGTGTAAAGAAAGGCGAGATTTCCGCGCCAAAGGACCCACACTAAATTAGCAACATAGTGAGAACCTAGATCCTTACCCAACATCTTTCCCTTCTTAGCTATCCCCCCCTCCCATCCCGGCCTCCAACACTTTCAAAAGCAGCTAAACTACAGGCAAAATGTACCAGCTCTTCTCTCGGAGTGTGGGTGGCTCTGAAAAGAGCCTTTGGGTTAAGTTTAAACATGCTTACTTGGCGAGCTCACTTGGAGCTGGTGTACTTGGTGACGGCCTTGGTGCCCTCGGACACCGCGTGCTTGGCCAGCTCCCCGGGCAGCAGCAGGCGCACGGCCGTCTGGATCTCCCTGGACGTGATGGTCGAGCGCTTGTTGTAATGCGCCAGGCGGGACGCCTCGCCCGCGATGCGCTCGAAGATGTCGTTGACGAACGAGTTCATGAT